>JADLZK010011355.1:0-237375 GCA_015847255.1 Hyparrhenia diplandra | reverse complement strand
GCAATGGTACAAATGATAGACAATTAATTTCAATACATCATTTCTGCTCAACCAATAGAGCAAACAATTGCACTTCTTTCCATATAGACAAACTTGAGAACATAGTTTGGTGCCTACTTTTGTGTTCTACTACGTATATTACAACCAAATTGTAGAAAAATAAAGTACAGTGAGCCATCCATGACAAAAACTTCCATCATTAAGTATGAACACTAGGATATGATTGTTCAAAAAGCTAAGTACGAAAATTCATCCATAAACTCTAAAAATATGGGTGCCATGAAAAAAGGCCTAAAAAACATGTGGATACTTAGCTAACACGAAAAGCGATAAATGCCTCTTGTTATCTTGTTTTCCCGGACACGAAACATGTAACTGTGCACGGTGTCGGATATGAGATCATTATCAAGCTCACAAATTTACTCCATTTTATCGCAGCATACTCTCCTTCATACTGCAAAGTAATAAAATATTATATATAAATAAATCGTAGTATACCTCTTGCCATAAAGTCCATGGCGGGTCCCGAACTTGTACCAGGTGTGTCATCCCGGTCCATGAACTTAGAAAAGTGTGTCATTCAAATCCTTAAACTTTGTTTGAGTTTTATATTCATCCAAACGGGTATGGACCCACGTGTCATCTCTATCTCCCACCTTTGACCTCTCTCATGGCCATGGCTAGATCGACGACGAGCCGCCCCTCGATGGCACCACCGCGAGCAGCATGTTGTTGCATAGCATGCTGTTGTACGCTAGACTGAGCCATGACACAGTACTCCTCTCTCTCTCTCTCTCACGTGTGCATTGTATGCCAAAGGGTAGAGATCATGGGCGTGCCTGTGCGCTGCCGCGGCTGTTGCTCGCCTGCATGGCGGCAGTTCGGGCGAGCCGCGCATGCATGTGCACGTCAGCGGCGGCGGCTCTCTTGCGCCCCTGTGCGTCAACGGCAGCAGCTGCTCTCGCCTGCGCGACCGTGGCTCATATGCGCTGCAGCAACGGCCCGGCTGCGCCCCGCTACACGCCGGCGACGACAAAGTAAAAGGTTAATTATTGCCAAAATAGTCCTCGTAATGGTGTAAATATTTGTATGATTTATGTGTACCAATTTTGTTTATAACCCCTGGCAATCTTTTGTTTTAACTAATTAAATCTTATTTCTGCTAGCGGGTACATATCATACCCATTTGGATGAATATAAAACCCAAACAAAATTTAAGGACCTGCATGACACACTTTCTAAGTTCACGGGCCAGGGATGACACACCGTAAAGTTCGAGGACCGGCCATGGACTTTACTCCTATATATACGTATACCACCAAGTATTTTGTGTAAAGGTGGACCACTTCTGTGCACAAGAAAAGATGAACCCAGGATCAATGTCCAGAATGTAACCCTGAACAGCCGAGTCTGTTTTTGCAGTAGGATTGCCTTGTTCACCTTTTACCCGTTATTATATTGTTCATTCATTGTTCGTTTAGTATTTTTATCCCCAAAAGTATTGAAAAGAAGATAAAAAACATCTAAACAACTCTTAGATGGTTTTAAAGATGACTTTGCTGTCGTTGCATACAATATATATGACGACATGCATTTTGAGTCAAGAAAAAAATTGAATGAAAAAAAAAAAGGGAGCAAGAATTGAGATGAGCCACACTAGAAATGCATGAAGGGCACATAATTGTTTAATGACTGCATAATTTGAATCTATTGGTGTACTACAGTGTACTCCTAAGGCTTAGACAAAAAATTAACTCCAATAAAATTTTTTAATGGGACCTCAAATTTTAAAAACCCCACATTTTAGTTTGAACTGGTTGGGCCCGCTCCCGTGGGTTCCACCCACTTTCCTCTTTTCGTTCCGTCGTCTCCACCTCGCGGGGCGGAATCCCGCAGGCGCCGCCCGCCGCCGCCCGCCGGCGTGTCTCCACCCCGCCGGCGTTGGTCGGCGCGATCCGCACCCGCCGCCCTCACAACTCCGGCGGAGGAGGAGCGCCGCGGCGCCGGCAAGGAGGGAGGGAGCTTCGACCGGCGCGTCGGCCGAGGCCGAAGCGCTCCCGCGAGATGCTCGACGCCGCCTTCCGCGCGCCGAGGCGGAAGCCAAGATGAAGCCGCCGCCGCCCGTCTCTTGGCCTTCTTGGGGTACATGGTCGCCCGGCGGGTGGTGCCTCCCCAACCCGGCCGCCGCCCGGCCGAAACTTCCCGGAGAACAGGCGATGGGCGCCGCCGTGAGCTTCCGGTTGCACGCCCATCGCCGCCGCCCGCCGGCCACCCGCCGGCGTCGCTGACACGCCGCCGCCCGCCGCCGCGTCTCCCCCATCGAGACAAAGCGCCACCGCGCCGCCGACGGTCGGCCGGGAGGAGAATCGGAGCGACGCCGACGCCGGGTAGTAGGCAGGCTGCCGCCACCGCTATACGTTCTTCTACCCTTCTCGAACCCCCGAGGAGGCATCGAGGACATGGCCGCGCCCGCGACAACGCCCACCAGACACCGTCGCGGTCATCTTCCCCCCGGCCAGGCGAGCTGGCTTCGGCGCCCTTCTTCTGGCCGCGACGATGTTCGAGCCGCCTCGACCAAAGCCCAGCCAGATCCACACGGAGGGGCAGCAACACCGCAGATCCACGATAGCCCGCTCCGCGCCGCGCAAAGCGCCGTTTGACCTCTCCGCGGCTCCTCATCGACGACGCGGCCGCCGCGTGGGCGTCTGGCGGCTCGCCTCGTTCCTCGTGGTCCCACCTGAACCGCTCGCCGGTCGTGGGCGGGCATCCCCGCCCCGCGCCGCGCCGCCGCATCGGCGTCCCTCTTCCTCCTCGTCGCCCCGCCGCCGTCCGCGGCACTTCCTCGCTCGTGGAGCGTGTCGCTGACTGGTTGGCGGCGAGGCGGCCGCAGCCATCGGCCCGCCCCCGCGCGGCGCCTGGGCCGCCAACGAGCCGCCGGGATGGGGAGAGCGCGGCGCCGCCCGACCCCATGGGATGCGCTCCACCCACCGCCGGGCGCTCGTCGCCGCGTGCCCCTCGTCCCGGACCAAGGCTGCCGCTCCCGGGGAGCCACCACCTCCATCACCACGCGCCGGCGAAGTTCCGTGGGTCTCCTATCCGGTGGGCGCCTGCCCCGGTGCGGGCCCGAGGAGGTGGAGGCAGAGGCGGCGGCGAGCGTAAGTCACGGCCGACGGGCGGTGGGAGGACTCGCGGCCGGCGTTGAGAGATAGGGCCCCGGTTTGCGGGCCACGGCGGTTGGAGTTGGGCGCAATTTTAGCCCTTAACATTTGAGCGAAAATACGTGTATGCCATTATGAAACTTGGTCGATCTGAGTATGCCACTTTGAAAAATGAGTTGGCACCTGTGTGCCATGACACAAATTTTTTGTTACCTATATGCCATTGTGGATGGATGCCTGGCTAGCTAGGCTAAAGGTGAGGTGAAAAAAGACCATTATGCCCTTCATCATGTTTGTGTTGGCTGTGCTCTTTGGTTTGTCTTTGCTCGTTTTTTTTTTTTTTTTTTTTTTTTTTGACAAGGATTGTGGTGCTCGTTGGTAGTTAAAAATCATATATGCATGGAAAAAAGTCATTTTATTGAATAATATTGCATAAATAATTTTAATAAAGATGGACAACATGACATTTAGTAGGGAGAAATAAGCCACAAGAACAAATAATAGCAACAATATTCGTCACATAACCTAGTTCCCAAACCACAAGTGTTTAAAATTACATGATTTGTTGCATAAAACATCACAACAAAAGCAGTAGTTTTTCCAGACCACAAGTACTGGCCAAGCCAAAAGAAAATGATGCATCATCATCACATAAAAATATCTCTTTATTTCAGCTCAAGTTTCTTCTTGCTTCTAGTGTTTGAAGCTGGGCTCTCTGGGGCAAGGCTATCTCAACTGGAGCCCTCCTTGGAGTACACTTCTTCATGATGGCACGTTTCTTTTTTGGTGTGTGTACAGATGCTTCACATGGTCCAATGTCTTGATGAACAATAGGTGGTTGCTCAATTTGTAGAGGGCAAGGGTCATTGGATCCAGTTGCAGATCTTGTATGGAAGTAAGATATAGAGAACAATGAGGTAACTTATTGCTGAAATAATGATGACAGAGTATGGAAAAGTGAAAACAACTAAAGACCATACCTGCTTTTGTTGACATCTGTTGAAGAAGGTTTTTACATTCCTTTTTTTGTATGTAGCATTGGCCACCGCCTCATTAGGTGGGAATACCATCCTTGCTGCAGGAGTGGCCACCACAATGCTAGCCTCTGTGCAACTGGTAGATGCTTTCTTCAGCCTTTTCTTTGGAGGACCTCTGAAATAAAGTATTGTTTAGGATAAGTAAACATGAACCAATAATTATTGTGTAGATATGCTTAAAAAGTTCACCTTTCAGCCAACATTGCAGCTATGTCTTCTGGATTTCCATCCTTACATGTGTTATAATGGTGCCCATATTGGAGGCATATTGAGCACTTATGTTTTCTCTTGCTACTACCGCCCTCCATAGCTGATTTCCTCCTGCTACTACCTCCCTCCATAGCTGATTTCATCCTGTTCTTCCTCCTGCCTGCAGTTGACTTGAGCAATGGAGGATACATGAAGAAGCCATGGGTGGCTTCGGGCCACATGGACTTGTCAGGAATACATGGCACAGAACCTTCATATGCAGCTTTGAATTTCTCAACTGAGTAGCACTCATCCACATAGTCTTCAAGTTTTGCCCCAGGAATTGATGTAATGTAGGCAATAGCATGTCTGCATGGTATTCCTGACCCTTGCCAAGCCCTACAGGTACATTCTCTCCGACTTAAGTTCACTACAAACCTGAAGGCATTATCAACCTCCTTAGCACAAACTTCTGCAATGCCATCAGGTGAGCTTGTGATCACTTCTATGTCAAGGTTATAACTGTCTTCCCTCAACTTCTGGACTATGTGAGGCAAGATCTTTCCTTCAAACTTTCTAGCAACCTTTTTCCTATTGTTCCATTTAATCAGGATCATCTGTCTAATGGTGTCCATCAAGTCATCAAGGTGCTTGCCCTTATGCTCCTTTACCTGCATAGCATACCGATTTTAACCAAAAGCAAATTTTAAGCAATGCAAAATTTTATGGAGTTCTAGATATCAATGCAAAAAGAAACTTTTAAGCAATGCAAGCTTACCCAGTTATTGAAGGACTCTGCCAAGTTATTGGTAACATAATCCACCTTTGACAATGTGGAGTACTGGCTCCTTGTCCACAGTTTCTTGTGGGTGTCTTGAAGATATTTCATAGCTTCTGGTTTGGCTAGAGCCATAGCTTGATAATGTTTATTAAACATGTAAGGGTTCCAAGAATATGCAGATGCCCATAGGTGATCATCAAAAACTTGGCCATTATACCTCTTCTTGAAATTCTGAGTTAGGTGGTACATACACTCTCTATGTTCAGCATATGGAAAAACCTCACTCACCCCATTCATCACTGCCTGCCCAGAGTCGGTGCAAAAGGTAAGCCCAACTGGGTTGCCTATAGCTTCCTTCAACCTCTCCATAAACCACACCCAATTCGGATTTGTTTCCGAGTCTATGACACCAATAGCTACTGGGTACATCCAGTTGTGTCCATCAACTGCACAAGCTACACACAACTGGCCTCTGAACCTTCCATTCAAAAATGTACTATCTACTGCAAGATATGGCCTACACCCCCGTAGGAACCCATCAACACAAGCTTTCATGGCAAAAAAGAACCTATTAAACCTTTTCTTATTTTTTATGGTGTGGTGATCAATTACAACAAAGGATCCAGGACTGCTTTGCTCAATTTGAGCCTTAAACCTGTACAGGTTGTCAAAAGATTTGTCCCAAGGACCATAAAGTTCATCCATAGCAAGTTGTTTACCTAGACCAACTTTCCTTTTCGTTACCTCAACTTTGTAGTTGGCCTTAAGCCTCCTTCTCAGCTCTTTAGGGCCCAAATTTCCATCTTCCTTGAGCCAGTCAATTACTTTTTCACACACCCAAAACTGAGTGACTCCTACACAACTGCCGACCCTCTTTTGGCTTTGACAAAACTCATGAGGGTGAGGGTTTACTTTGATCTGCCAACATAGAATCAAAGCATAAAGGTTATTGAGTAGCAAAAAAGAATGGCATAAAGGTGTTACAAAAAATAAATGCTCAAACTAAATTGTACCTGGACTGTGACATCATCTTGCAAAGTAGAGGCATGAATTCTCCACTTACAACCCAAATTATGGCCACTGCAATAAACCCTGTACCGAGATGGGTCACTCTTCTCAATATTATAATGGAACTCTCTCAAACTAGCATGTGTTGCTAAAGCCAACTTAAAAGCTTTCATATCAGAATATAAAGTGCCCACTGCCATAGGAGGATCCTTCTTGTCATAATCTGCGTCAGGTTTTGGTTCAGGGCCTCTATCTTGAACCATGTCATCTATGTCCTCTACTTCTTGGTCAGACAAAGATTCAGATTCATCATCACTATCCTCTGCTCTTTGGTTAGTGCCAGTATAAGGGATGGGAGGTACTGGAAGATGAGGATTCCATTCAATATATAAGCGTTCATCATCAATACCCACATGCTCATTTGATGGGTTTGGATTAGCCAAGAATTCAGTATTCGTAGATTGAGTATGAGTTTGGCTAGGTTCTGCTATGCTAGGACATGGCACTGAAGGGGTGATTGGAGCTTCAACTGATTTGCTAGTACCACCTAACTCCCACGGTGGTACTTCAGGAGGCTCACTAGCAGGGCTATGATAAGTTACACTCAACAAGCAGCGCTTTGAAGCCATATGTTTTGCAAACATTTCAACTACATCTTGGTCAGAGCGGAGCAAGATATTGGCATTTCTATCCATGCAAAAATATGAAAGGCTCAGTATGTCACCACCCATTGGAGGATACTCTTCGGCAACTTCATCAACCATATCTCTGAAGTTGGTGAAATCAGCATCCACAGTTTTGTTAAAGCTAAACCATCGACCAGGGCAATTGGAAGAAATAATCCGAAATTCTAGGTTGAAACTAGTTTCGAGTCCATCCTACAGATGAACAGCAACCCATGCTCGTCACAAATTCATCAAGCAAATAAAATTAGAGAGGAAAATCGAAGTTACCCGGCTGCTGCGCTTCCGTAGATGGCCCGAAGCCCGCCCAGGGCACCGGCCTCCACGGTCGGCGCCCTCCCCGCGCCCACACGCCCGATGCCCCGATCTAGGTCATGGGGGGGGGGGGGGGGCGGCCCAGGGAGGAGAGGGCTGTGGGGGAGGGGGGGAGGGGGCGGCCCTAGGAGGAGAGGCCCGAGCCGGCGGGTGAGGAGGAGCCGGGGCGAGGAGCCCGGGCTGGGGGTGACGAGCGCCGGCGGGGAGGGGCTCCGCTCGTCGCGGCCTTCACGCGAAGGAAGAGGAGCCGGGGCGGGTCAGAAGTCGGGACAGAGAGCCGAGCGACGGATTTTTCCCCTGGAGGCCGCCGGCCGCCCTCTTCTTTGTCAAGGGCAAAAATGTCAAGTGATGTAGAGGGTCCCACCCGTCGAACCCAAAGTCTGTTAAGTTTTAACGAACAGCGACGGAATGGCATGTATGTAATAAAAATTTGTGTCATGGCACACATGTATCAACTCATTTTTCGCTGGCATACACGTATCGATCAAGTTTCATAATGGCATACACGTATTTCGCTCTTAACATTTGCAGGCCAGCCCCAAAATAGATAAGTAGGGGCCTGATTTTGGATCCGGGGTTGGAGTTGCTCTAACAATGCTAAAAGGAATAGGGCAATATGTAGCTGATCATGTCACTGGGAACGATGCTGCTGCTAGTGAGTAGAGAGGGAACCCATTTGATAGATGGGCCTGGGCGAGCAAAGTAAATGGGCCAAAGCCGGCCGGGACGTCTGTTTCCCCAGTTTTTATCTCACGCGAAGGAGGCGGGGAGGAGACACCCTTCAAATCTCGCTCCTCTGGTTCGGCGTTTGCTTCGCCGGTTACTCTGCTTCTAATCAGGAGGTGCGCTTCAATCCTTTTGAATCTGGATTTACTTTGCATTCTAGTTCACCTGGCGTCGCCGCAGTGAGCTTCGATCAAGTTACTTGCTCACCCGTTTCGCAGTTCGTCCGCAGTGACCCCGCAGTTCGTCCGCCAGTGAGCCGCAGTTCATCCGCAGCGAGCCCGCAGTGCAGTTCATCTGCAGCAAGTCCTCCAGGTAAACTCCAATGAACCTACACTGATTGTTTACCGCGATTGTTTCCCGTTCGCCTCCTCCTGACTCTTGATGCGATTATCAAGTTATTAATTCGCTCACCAGTTCGCAGTTCATCCGCAGCTCGTCCGCGGTTCGTCACCCATCCTTCTACGCAGGGGCCTGGTTCAACGCTCGAGGAACTCAGGTAAACGCCAATCAACCAACACTGATTAGTTAGCGCGAACTGGTTCCTGTTCGCTTGACGCGAAACCTGAACTGCATGCGCGGAACCATCGCGAAACCTGAACTGCATGCGTCCCCGTGATCGCGAAACCATCGCTAAACCTAAATTGCACGCGTGCTTGTGATCGTGAAATCTGGGGCGGATCCAGGGAATCAACACAGCACAAACTGGCCTTATCCAGAGCAGCCAGGAAATCAGCATCCAAATTCGCGGGTGTTTTTCGATCACAGTGTGCTAGGCAGGCATTCCTATTTTAAATGAATTTGACACATTTGTATTGATCTGACTGAATGGTTCTAGTTTGGTACTCATAGTTTCCAGTGTGTGATTGTGCTTGAACTCCTATTTCTAGGACACAAGTTAATCTGTTAGTTGAACTGGACTTTATACTATTCAAATATGACATACATTGGGTTTGCACTTCATTCTACTAACGTCTTTGATTGTGTCTCTGTTAGCCAGATAATATTGTTTTCCTTGCGTTGCACTTGTTTACAGTTCAATCGTTTTCTGAAAATGCCTGACTCATTTAACCTGATAACCCGTGAATCTGTGTGTAGATGGGGCGGCCATTTGACTTCTCTCAAAAAGTTACGAGCCATTGTGAGGAACAATCGGCCAGGGGACGGGAAGAGCTTGGGAAAGGGGAAAAACAACTATGTATTACTGACGAAAGCTTAACGATGAAAGTAACAAGTATTCAAATGTGATTACAATTCTCTGATGTCCTCTCTCGTCATAGCTAAGGACTTATATATTCTCCTAGCCACGCTGCCACTCTGGGCCTTGGACCTTGGGGTTGGGCCTGACGACACGCCTCGGCCTTGTGGACTCGCCACGGTCCTCGTTGCCTCCTTCGGCGTCATCCTCTGGAGTAGTGCTGCTGACACCCTCCCGGCCTTGAGAAGCGGCATGCCCCCATGTCGGCGCCCGTGGAAACTGCGCACGCAGGGCTTCAAGAGTTTCCCAGGTAGCCAAGTCCGCCGGCATATGCGACCATTGGACCAAGCCTTGCTGTACTGGATTGTCGCCGGCCGTCCACCGCTGTTGGAGAATCTTGACAGGAATCTGAAACTCTGCTAGAGGTGGAGGAAGAGAACCAGAAACCACCTGATTGCCAGGAGAGCACTTCAGCTGAGATACATGGAAAACTGGGTGTATCCTGGACTCAGCGGCAGCTCCAGGCGGTAGGCCACCGAGCCAATTTTCTCAAGGATCTTGTATGGCCCAAAAAACTTGAAGGAGAGCTTGTGGCAGGCGCGTCGAGCAACAGAAGACTGCACATACGGCTGCAACTTAAGAAAGACCAGATCACCAACAGCAAAGACACGCTCCGAACGACGCTTATCAGCCTGGCGTTTCATCCTTTCTTGGGCGCGCAACAGGTGTTGACGTATCAGATCATGAGCAACAGCGCTGTTCCAGCCACTCATTGAGTTCAGGTACGTGGAAGCGAGATGAAATGTCCAGACCAAGGTGTCGCGGTGGAACACCGTACAAAACCTCAAATGGCGACCGACCAAGAGCGGAGTGGTAGGAGGAATTATACCAGAATTCTCGCCGACGACGACCACAAAGACCAACGGCGAGGACAGGCGTGGACGAAGCAGCGCAGATAAGTCTCCAAGCATTGGTTCACTCGCTCGGTCTGCCCGTCGGATTCGGGGTGGTAAGAGGAACTGCGACGCAGCTGAACACCTCCAAACTCGAACAGAGACTCCCAGAAATTGCAGGTAAACACCGGATCACGGTCAGAGACAATGGACAGGGGCAAGCCATGCAGCCGGTATACCTGATCAAAGAAGAGCCGGGCCACGGACGATGTCGTACGGGTGACGCAACCCCAAGAAGTGAGCGTGACGTTGAGAACTTATCAACCACAACAAGAATAGCGTTGAAAGAACCGGATCGGGGTAAGCCTTCGACAAAGTCCATGGTGACCATCTCCCGTGCGGATTGTGGAACAGGCAACGGCTCCAGAGTCCAGGATACTTAGCTCGATCCGGCTTGGCTCGACAGCAGACGCCGCATTGCCGGACGTCTCGTGGTAATATCGGAGCGCATGCCCGGCCAATGGAACAACCGCTTGACCTTGTGAATGGTAGCCGGTGCCCCCTCGAGTGGCCGCCCACCGGGCTGTCGTGCGGGGCGGAGATGACGCTACCGGTGCAACGCTTTGTTGGAGCCCAGCCAGATTTTCTGCTTGTACAGGATAACCCCATTCCGGAGCTGGAAGGGAGAAGACTCGGATTGCTGAAGGACCGCTTTGGACATGAGATCTTTGACATCGAGTCGGTTGAATACCACCGACAACAACTCGGACATCCACCGATTAGTAGGTGAACCGATGGCCAAAACAGCCTCCCCGTGAACCCCCTCGCGAGACAAGGCGTCCGCAGCTCCATTGTCAACACCACGGCGATACAGAATCTTGTAACGAAGGCCCAAGAGCTTGGTAAACAGCTTCTGTTGCCAAGGCGTATGCAGACGCTGCTCATTGAGATGTATGAGACTTTTCTGGTCTGTGTGGATGAAAAAGTCGTTCTGAAGGAGGTAATGCCGCCATTGATCAACTGCCATAACCACTGCAAGATATTCTTTCTCATAAGCTGACAGGCCTCTGGTACGAACACCAAGGGCCTTACTGATGAAAGCCAGCGGGTGACCATTCTGAGTAAGGACTGCCCCAACGCCGGTGCCCGAAGCGTCTGTCTCAATATGGAATGGTAGACTGAAATCAGGAATTGCTAACACCGGTGCAGAGCATAATGCAGCCTTGAGTGCCTGAAAGGACGACTCATGTGTGGAGGTCCAGACAAACAATGAGTCCTTCTTGAGTAACTCCGTCAATGGCTTGGCGATGATCCCGAAATGGCGGACGAACTTTCTGTAATACCCCGCCAAACCGAGAAACCCACGAAGCTCCTTAACCGACTTAGGTGCTGGCCAGTCTACAACAGCCTGGATCTTTGCAGGGTCGGTGGCAAGACCTTGATCACTCAGGACATGACCCAGATAGGAAATGCTACGCTGGGCAAACGTGCATTTGGACATCTTTAATTTCCAGGAATCGGCACTCAACCAGCGAAACACAGACGAAAGATGCTCCAAGTGTTCCTCAAACGAGCGGTCTGTAGACCAGATATCATCAAAGAAGACCACCACAAATTTTCTCAAACCCGGTGCCAATGTCACATTCATGGCACCCCGAAGGTACCAGGGGCACCAGTGAGCCCAAAAGCCATCACGCGAAACTCATATTGCCCGAGATGTGTTTGGAACGCTGTTTTGAACTCCTCCCCTGACTCCAGCAATATTTGATGGAAGCCTGACCGCAGGTCCAGAGTAGAAAACCCAGGTGGCACCGGCCAATTCATCCATTAGTTGATCGAAGACAGGGACCGGAAACTTGGACTTGGCCGTCGGCGCGTTCAACCGGGCGGAAATCCACACAAAACCGATAGGAATTGTCCTTCTTGCGCACCATCAAGACGGGCGACGAGAAGGGGACCGGAGCTTGGCTGAATGAGGCCTTGTTTCAACATATCATTAACCTGAGTTTCGATCTCATCCTTCAGCCCAGGGAGGATAGCGGTACGGCCGCACAAACACCGGTTGAGCACCGCTTATCAAAGGAATACGATGGTTGCATGCCCGAGATGGCGGCAATGACGTAGGGGCCTCAAACAATACGCATACTCGCATTTAAGAGATCAGAAATCCGGATGAAGGCCGCTAGTCTCGTGAGAGATCGTCCCGATCGCTCCGCCACACCGAACAAACCGCACAAAGAAGTGAGTAGGAGGAGAATCTTGAATGCCTTGTAACAATGCAAAGCCATCATGATAGGGAACTTGCAACCACTTGGCGTGCCAATCGACCCACATGGGGCTATGAACCTCCAGCCAGTCCATCCCAACAATAAGATCATAAGCCTGCAGCGGCAGCACACGAAAGCTCGAGACAAATGTGAACTGACCCACTGACCAATCCAATTGTTCAATAATACCAGGACTGTGCAGACGAGAACCTCCGGCAACCAGCACCTGACTGACGGTCGGAACAACCACCACGCCCGCACAATCGATCGCCCACAAAGATTATCGATAAAGGAGGAGGAGCTGCCGAGAATCGACCAACACAGAGACTGAGATACCCATCACACTGCCCTGAAATTGAATGGCACGGCGAGCGTTGCTGCCCTGAATGGCTGCCTTGGAAATGGCCAAGAATACCCGATCTTCTGCTGGCTCAGCGCGTCGAACAAAGATCAAACTCATCCAACTCGACGTCAGTGAATGGATCCCAGAGATCAGAAACTGCCAACAATACCTCAGGTGGGCACTTGTGATCACGGCTCCACTTGCCAGCACACTTGAAGCATAACCCTTGGGCTCTGCGTGACGCTTTGACGGTCGCCCGGTCAAAGGCGGCGAGAAGATGTAGAAGAAGCCGCGCAGCTAGCGGCGTCCGGATGAAGGCGCCGTAAGAAGCGGCCGCTTGTCCGGACGAGTAAGAGCAGCGGCATCGCACCACGAGCTGCACTCGCTCCTCTTGATGAAGACCAATCACCGAAACGTCCAAACCGAGCCGAGGTAGCCATCTCCTCCCGTAAATGCAGCAAGAGACGCCGCGTAATCGAGCGTTTGTGGCTTATGCATGCTAACAGATGCTCTTAGGTCGACGGAGTCCATCAATGAATCTCAAGGTGAAGGATAACTCATCATGGGTGGGTGAGTAACATTTCGCTTGGTCACGGTTCGAGTAACGGGAGATATAATCTGTGACATTGGAGGTTTGGCTGATATGGAACATTTGGCGAATCGAGCCTCTTGACGGTCACGATCAAAGCGATCGTGCATCGGAGCGCGTAAACGAGACCATGTAAGCTCGGGGAATGAGGTGCTCGATGGATCGAACCACAACGATGCCGGGCCATCGGCGTGCATCTCGTAGATTTCTATCCACATGGACTCTTCTACGAAATACATTTTGAAGTACTTTTCAGACGGGTTCGCCAACGGCGGGGTTGTCCCCGTCGAAGCGTGGAAAACGGTACCTTAGGAAGACGGCCACGAGAGAAGCTACAGGGAGTTGTCGGTGTGGCTTTGGTGGAAATTGGCAGCGAAATTGGGTTGAGGCTGGCGACCGTGAGTGGCGATAGGTGGGAAATAGCCGGCGTGTTCTTTGGTACCCCGGTTGTGGAATTGGATCTAGGCGAGGTGGTGGCTGGTGAATGGGTTCAGCTGAAATTGGGGCGAAGTGGGGGAAATTGGGTAGTGTGGTGTAGGCGGCGGTGGTGGTGGTGGAGGAAAACGGGTGGCGGCGGCCGTGGGCGACGGGGGCTTAAGAGGAGGTGGGTGGAAGGAGAACGCAGAGCACTCAACCAACCGGCATGGCAGAAATTGCGGAGGGGGATCAAATGGAGGCATACCGGACGACGATTCGGGGATCCGGTCGTGGCGACCCCCGATCCCCACTCGCGGCGCCCATGGGGCTGGTCGACGGGGGAGCGCCGGGGACCTGCGCGGCCGCCCGGGTAGAAGCGTGATGCCCTCGGGTGGTAGCGGCAAAGCGTCGAACACTGGGCAGCGTTGTTGCGCTCCAGCACCTTGACCGCGCGCTCACGCCGAAGAGGAGGTCGCCAACGCGGGGCCTCCAGGTGTGGAACTCGGCGACGGTGCCGGGCGAAGTCGTCGACGGATACGGATCGCGGAGCTCGGAGACGGAAGCCGGCGAGGGGCCGGATCTCCGCCAGGCGACCGGTGTAGTAGATGTCGCGGTTGGCGTAGTCCTTCTCCAGCGACGCCAAGCGCTTGGTGACCTCGAGCGCTGCGGATCTGCCGGGGCGACCTCCAGGTTGTCGACGCGGCTGACGAGATCGCCCACGGTGGTGCGTGCCGCCTCGAAGCGCGACGAGGCGGGCGGTCGGTGTCGGCGAACGCTCGACGTTGACCCGCTCCCAGTCGTCAAATCGCTTGCTCTGTTCATCAAATTTGCCGTTGAGCTTGGCCATCTCGTCGAGCAGCAACCTGAAATTGGGCTCCATGGCACCCAAACCACGCTGGAACCGGTGTGTAGTGAGGGTGAGAAGAAGAGGAAGGCAGGGAATCCAGGATTTGCGCTAGTCTGATACCAATTGTGAGGAACAATCGGCCAGGGGACGGGAAGAGCTTGGGAAAGGGGAAAAACAACTATGTATTACTGACGAAAGCTTAACGATGAAAGTAACAAGTATTCAAATGTGATTACAATTCTCTGATGTCCTCTCTCGTCATAGCTAAGGACTTATATATTCTCCTAGCCACGCTGCCACTCTGGGCCTTGGACCTTGGGGTTGGGCCTGACGACACGCCTCGGCCTTGTGGACTCGCCACGGTCCTCGTTGCCTCCTTCGGCGTCATCCTCTGGAGTAGTGCTGCTGACAGCCTAGCCTGGCATCTTGCCAAGACAGTCCCGGGCAGAGACCCCGATCGATGGCGCTTGGACGCTGTCGGGGTTGAAGTTATGAAGCTCTTACGCTGCAGAAACCTAGGCTTGGCCGCCTACGCATATGATCATAAGTTTGCGCCTACCGATGACGTGGAGAAGAAAGATGGAATTTTCCGTTCTATAAAGAATTGCCAGCTGCTGTCCAGCAAGGTGAACTTGCAGAAAAGCGATAACAGGGTTGATCGCGAAGCCCTGCTGGACATGCGATATAACTTCAAGCTTCCGCGTAAGTTGATAGTGCAAGCAATGTCAATCAAACCTTTTTGTATCTTAATGCTGACAGGTTTTTCTTTTAGATGCAACCATGGACTTATATGAGTTGGGTGGCTGGGCAAATATAAAGGACGAAGCCGGCAACGTACTACAAGAATGTTACACTGTTGAACAGATCAAGGCGGGAGTGGATGTGACTGGCATATATCCTGCATTGAGGTTCCCTGACCAGGGTCTACTAATTGAAAGAGTCCCAACTGCAGCTCACCAGAAGGTTGAAGTAACCAAGCAAGCTGCTGATATCAAACAGCTGCTCTCCCTCATCAACAACTTTTACTCCAACAAGGAGATTTTTCTATGCGAGCTTATCTCGAACTGTTCTGATGTAAGCTAGCCCCATCATTCTCGAAATCTGAATACAAATATATTAGATTGCATTTTATTAGATTTTATGTATCCTTCTGTTTCTCTGCAGTCTAAATGAAAGTATAAGTTGTTTCGTTTTTTGTTTGATTTTTGCAGGCATTGAATAGGATCAGGTTCGAGAGCCTCACAGACAAGAGCAAGCTGGATGCGCAGCAGGAGCTGTGCATCCGCATTGTCCCTGACAAGGCTTCTAACACTCTGACCATCATCGACAGCGGCATTGGCATGACCAAGTCGGATCTCATCCACAACTTGAGTACCATAGCCAGGTCGGGGACTGAGTTCATGGAGGCGCTCACTGGTGGTGCTGATGTGCCCATGATTGGACAATTCAGTGTAGGTTTTTACTCTGCCTACCTCGTCGCTGAGAGGGTCGTTGTGACCACCAAGCACAACGACGATGAGCAATACGTTTGGGAGTCTCAGGCAAAAGGGACGTTCACTGTCACTCGTGACACGTCAAGGGAGCAGCTTGGGAGGGGCACTAAGATGACGCTATACCTTAAGGACGATCAGGTATGCTAACTGTGTTTAGTCTTACTTTTGTGATTTGTGTTGTGTATTCTGGAGCTATTTGTGATTTGCAGCTGTGATAGCATGATAGCTGTTCATGAGTCATGTGGTTGCTAGATTTATTTATATTTGTGACTATATAGATGGTTATTAGCAATTGTTCTGTTTGATTTAGATTACTAGTATGCTTGATGTTATCTACTAGACCTAAGATGGCAAGTTTATATGAAATATAGGCTGTGCTATTGTACACTTGAGGATGCAAGCACCACTTGTTTTTGTGTCATTAAGTTTACCCAAAATTTGCTAAAGTGAAAAATGTCATCCACCTCATTTACTTATGGGGGATGAACCTAAATGGAATGCCACTATAATTAGTTAGCTGATCTGAAGTAAGCCATTGGTAGAACACTTGCATCCCCATGTAGTATTTGATGGGTGTTGTTGCCTATAGCTTACTTAGCTTTATCTACATTTACCTTGAACTTGATATTTTTTAATAGTATTTGATTGGTGTTGTTGCCCATAGCTTACTTAGCTTATCTATATTTATTTTGAACTTGATGTTCCATCATATCAATCATATACACATATCCAGGAAACAGTTCAACATGCTCTTCTGCAAATTGCAATCTTAATTATAAGCTAACTTTCTTTTCAGGGAGATGTTTCCTGCAAATTAGCACATGCATACCGAAGTATCCAAGTTTGTTTAATATAACTATGTTACATAATCTAGTTGCCTGCTACCATGTACTGTGTTTATTGTTTTGAAGTGACATGTACTCCCTAGTGCTCTTGTTTTGTTGTTTTTTTTTTTTTTTTGGTGGTGGTGGTGGTGGTGGTGGGGGGGGGGGTGGTGGGGGTTACAATTTTTGGAATATGTTTATTTGTATATGCTTGATTTTCTGTATCCATTGTATATGCTGAATGATCTCATTCTGTTGTCATCAATTACCTCATTTATTATTCAGAAACGTGTTTATTATTCTTTGTAATGAATTGCTTTTCTGTGAAAACTGCTGGTGTTGCTGAACTTGTCTTTGAACTTCCCAATTGCAGCTGGAATACCTTGAGGAGCGTCGCCTCAAGGACCTGGTTAAGAAGCACTCTGAGTTTATCAGCTACCCAATCTCCCTGTGGACTGAAAAGACAACAGAGAAGGAAATTTCTGACGATGAAGATGAGGATGAGAAGAAAGACGAGGAGGGCAAGGCTGAGGATGTTGATGAGGAGAAGGAAGAGAAGGAAAAGAAAAAGAAGAAGATCAAGGAGGTTTATCATGAGTGGTCGTTGATCAATAAACAGAAGCCCATCTGGACGAGGAAGCCAGAAGAGATCAGAAAGGAAGAATATGCTGCCTTCTACAGGAGCTTGACAAATGACTGGGAGGAGCATCTGGCTGTGAAGCACTTCTCTGTGGAGGGTCAGCTGGAGTTCAAGGCTGTTCTCTTTGTTCCTAAGAGGGCCCCATTTGATCTCTTTGACACCAAGAAGAAGCAAAACAACATCAAGCTTTACGTGCATAGGGTGTTCACCATGGACAACTGCGAGGAGTTGATCCCGGAGTGGCTGAGCTTTGTTAAGGGTATTGTTGACTGTGAGGACCTTCCACTCAACATCTCTCTTGAGACTCTTCAGCAGAATAAGATCCTGAAGGTGATCCAGAAGAACCTTGTGGAGAAGTGTGTTGAGCTGTTCTTTGAGATTGCAGAGAACAAGGAAGACTACAACAAGTTTTATGAGGCTTTCTCCAAGAACCTCAAGCTTGGCATCCACAAGGATTCGCAGAACAGGACCAAGGTTGCTGAGCTTCTGAGATACCACTCTACAAAGAGTGGAGATGAGCTGACCAGCCTCAAGGATTATGTGACCAGGATGAAGGAGGGACAGAACGACATCTACTATATCACTGGTGAGAGCAAGAAGGCTGTGGAGAACTCCCCCTTCCTGGAGAAGCTGAAGAAGAGGGGCTATGAGGTCCTGTACATGTTCGATGCTATTGATGAGTATGCTGTTGGTCAACTCAAGGAGTTCGAGGGCAAGAAGCTTATCTCTGCCACCAAGGAGGGTCTGAAGCTTGACGAGACTGAAGATGAGAAGAAGAGGAAGGAGGAGCTTAAGGAGAAGTTTGAGGGGCTGTGTAAGGTGATTAAGGAGGTTCTAGGCGACAAGGTTGAGAAGGTGGTGGTGTCTGACCGTCTTGTGGACTCCCCGTGCTGCCTTGTCACTGGCGAGTATGGCTGGACTGCCAACACGGAGAGAATCATGAAGGCGCAGGCCCTGAGGGACGCAAGCATTGCTGGCTACATGTCGAGCAAAAAGACTATGGAGATCAACGCAGAGGACCCTATCATGGAAGAGCTCCGCAAGCGTGCTGACAAGAATGACCAGGTAGTCAAGGACCAAGTGATGCTGCTCTTCGAGAGTTCTCTTCTGACCTCTGGCTTCAGCTTGGAGGACAACACCACCTTTTGTAGAAGAATCCACCACATGCTCAAGCTCGGCCTGAGCATCGACGAGGATGAGTTGGTTGAGGCCGACGCCGAGATGCCCCCGCTTGAGGATGACGTCGGCGAGAGCAAGATGGAGGAGGTCGGCTGAGCCAGTCGTCATTCTTCTAAGCCGTTTTCTGTTCGTCGAATTTGAACATAGTAGCATCCATTGTATCGAGGATTATTCTGTACTAATAAGATACTAAACACAAGCTGTTAGCATATACTCACATGGATATTTAGTTTCGAACAAACAAAGTCGTAGACTTCTAATCACATCCAGATGTGTCTGTTGTGATGCAGGAATTGTCTCTTCCAAGTCGCCAATTGACGGATCTACTGCCGGTTAACAAATAAATTTACAATAACAACACTTTGGAGATGTTGTGTAAGCCGGCACTGGCAGTAGGGATGAATCATTGGATAACTATATCTCGGGTAAAATCAATAAATATGCAGTCGGATATTGCGATGCAGCAGTACGAGATACCTGAAGATGTACTAGTTTTCATTGGTTCCTTGTAAATGGAGAACATCGAAAAAATCTTAGCTCTCGACTCGACTCCACTCCCAATTCAGTGTCGGATAATTGGGCACGTACTAGTACTGTGTGATTGCTGTCACCGGGACAGCATTATTAGAAGGGTGATGACATGATGGCTGAAAATTCAGCTGAAAACACTCAACCTCCTTAAACAGCATGACATGATGGCTGAAAATTCAGCTGAAAACAACGCCTGAATTGAAATGCCCAGACCCTTCCCAGTTATCTCTGTTCTTCAGAGTTCAGAAGATCATCATATACTCCATGGTACATGGAGCATGCCTTCGAGAAATGGACCTAGACAAGCCATAGTCATCTGGTGCGTCATGTCGTGGATTTCGATTTCTAGGCCACAACTTCTACTAGTAAGTTCCAAGCACAGTGTCTATCTCCTCGGAGAAGCAAAGGTGCATTGTCTTCTCCAGATTTCTAGGGTCTAAACTCTAGAAGTCAACTGCACATCTACATTCTTACACGTATTTCAGTAACATGATTAAATTAAACAACATACTACTCCTGTAGCAACATTCTGATAATTCAGAAGCACGTGACAAAACTGAATAGATAGTACTAACTTCTAAGTATGAGGCTACCTGGAATGGATATCTGGCTTCATGAACAGCTGCACAAAGGGCAAATGCAACCTGAGGCACATGACCTGATCTAAAACTACCTAGAGCTCTAAGGATTCTTGCTGCTATCAATCATTGGGGCATTCTTCTGATAGCAAAATAAAGCTCATGTAGGGTTGGGAAATTCTTATGATAGCAAAATAAAGCTCATGTAGGGCTGGAAACTTCATCAAAGGATAATGCTCGGCAGAGGCAGATCCACATCGGCTGTTAGTAACCACGTCCACTGTCAATCATATCAGATTTTGTGTGATCCAGTTTGCAGGGGCAATCATATATCACAAAACAATGGACGTGGCACAAGTGTTTCACCCTTTTTAAGTTCCATCCTATCAGTTTGAATGTTGAAAGCGAACCAATGCAGCTAGTACGCTATTCTCCGTTCAGAGCGACAAACCACACGTTCTATGACAGACCAAATGGTTTCGTCACTGCAATTCTCAAGCTTATTCTTTCCTGTACTGGAAGACAGCATGCTCACTAGAACATCTTTTAGCAGCACAATCTCAATAAGATGCTGTGCTTCTTATAATCACAAGTAATACATAAACATGAAGTAGACAAAGAATTATGTACAACTTAACTTAGCATGTGGGAAGCCAGGCCTGATATTTGGCATTTGCCCCACTGCATTATTTGAAGGGGCAACAAATACAATGAGCATTTGCATACATACATGTTCATACAGATACAGAATCCACAGATATCATACAAACAACTGTGGGAATGCCCAGCAAAGGGTGAAATGAATGACAAATCGAACACATACAGCCATTTCTGTGACTAAAATTCCGAGCAGATGGCCGGAGGCAGCAATGAATTTAATCAGTACCGCAGTACAATCCCTAAACTACTAGCTGGTGCAGCACCCCATACAAGATTCGTGGTTCAGTCTTGTGGCGTAACTGTTGCAGATTCTCAATCAAACCATGTACGTCATACCAACACGCATGATGTTTGAATGGGGGACCTTCAGGGTTGCAGTGCCAGCCCTGCAGTTCCTCCTTAGGAACGCATAGAAATAGTTAATGACAAACTTCTTCGTGAAGAGCGACTCCTTCCTTGCCCTCACATCTCCGTGTGCTAGGAGATACGTAAACCCAGATCCCAAGGCTTCTCTCAGAGCTTGCAGCCCATACTCTAAATCAGGATTTTCTTCTGCAGACATGGAGCTGGAAGGGAGCACAGGATCACTCACATCTCCGAGTGCATCGATTCATAGACGTATTCGCTGGGCTTCCGTGACTTGTTACGGCAGATGTCTAGGCTACCTAACAGCAAAAGGTGTAGAGAGGTGGCCGCACTAGCTGCAGTAGCCAGTCACTGTTGCTTGTTTCCTCTGATTTCTTCTGGTTTGACGCGACTCTTGCTGGATGTGCTAGGCGTTTCATTGAACTCGGTCGGTAGACGCGTTGTCGGCCTTCCAACCACCTTGGCAAATGCCAACCAAGCCAGTAGTTCATGAAAACATCACCAATGAAGGTTTCTTTAATTTTAATCTCTCCCCACCACACACACACACCACAAGAACGGAAGAATGTAACCATGCGACTGGATTTACAGGCCTACAGCTGAAAAAAAAAAGAATAGAGCTATTTACACCCTTGCTTGGCAATATATACTACGTCATACAAATTTTCCTCAAGAACTCGAAAGGAGATATTTCATGCCTGGGAACCTGAAGCTGCATAAAGAATGATGATCTAACAGTGACCTGCTGGATACTGACACGCCTAATTCAGATTCTGTGGACTTGGCAAGGTGAGTCGGTGACATAGAAAATTGCAATAATGCAAAGCGTCTGTCACTCCATATTCCAAAAACTGCAATAATTCAGATTCTCTCTCGCGTAAGTACATAGCTCGGAGCCTCCGGGCCACAGAACCAAAATCCAAAGGGCCAGAGAATCATGGGAGTAAACAAGCCATCTTGATGGTACCCATCAGACGGAGATCAGACGACGTCTCCGGCGACCAGTGGGCGAGAGCAGAACCGGGGCGCCGCCAAGTGGCAGGACAGGCGCCACCGCCCAGCGAGGCTCGCGTTAACAACCACCACCGTCGCTGTCGTGGAAATCGGGACCGAACACGTTGCGTGTCAACTTCGGGCAAGGCAATAATGCTCGTCTTTATCCGAATTCCAACGGGGGTGCTGGACCGGGCAAGGTTTTGCTGACACGCAGCGGAGGAGCGGTCACTGCTGCGTACAGCGTCCTCGCTCAATTATTTGCATCGCCATGAGAGCGTCCTGGGCTGGGACCTTGGACCTTCCGGTGTTGTTGCCGGCTCGTGATGGGTCCTAATGGCAACGGGCACAAAATGCCCGCGTGCCCGCGGGCAAAACCCGATGGGCGCGGATGCGGGCGTCACTTTCGCCCGCGGGCACGGGCGCGGGCACGAACCTAAACCCAGCGGATAGTTGTTCGCGGGCAAAGAAAACTGCTATCCTCACCCGCATACCCGCCAGACCGCTATGACATATGGGACCCACATGTAACTAAGTATATAAACCCACAATCTTAGGGTTTCCTCTGATTCCCCATTCCCCCAAGGCCCCAACCCACCCCGCCGCTCCACCAGGCCGCACGCCCGCACCTCCCCACTCTCCATCTCGTCGCTCCCTCTCCTCCCGGCCATGGCGCGGGGTGGCTGGCCCTCCCCGGTGGCGGCGCGGTGCGGCCCGTCCCCTCGCCAGCCGGCGGTCGGACGGATCTTCCCGCGCGCCGCTCCGCTCTCCGGCATGCATGGCTCCGGCGCGGCTCCTCTCTCTGCCCTCCGCGTCGCGAATCCGGCGGCGGTGCTCCTTCGGTGGTGGATCCGGCGGTGGAGTGGCGGATCCGGCGGCAGCGGCCTCTTCGCACGGATCCGGCGGCTGGCCGGCGGCCGCGCCGCGCAGACGCCGCTCGCCCCGCAGTCCCGTCTCGGCCCCGGCGGCGCCCCTCCTCCATCCATCCCCGCCGGCGGCGGCACGCCCTCCCTCCATCCATCTTGGCCGGCGGCGGGCGCGCGTCCCCCCTCCTCCCTCCCGCCGGGGGCGGGCCGCGGGCGTGCGCCCTCCTCCATCCACCCCGGCAGACGGGAGCACGGGCAACGCGCCTCTCCCTCCATCCCGGCCGGGCGAGGCCGCGGGCGGGCACACGGGTTGCCCGCGGGCGCCGATATCCGCGGATTCCGGGCGCGGGCGTGATTTCACCCGCGGGCGGGTCGCGGGCGCGGATGCGGGCGTAGATTTGTACCGCGCAGGTGCGGGTTTGCGAAGAGCTATCCGCGGGCACCACGCCCGCTGCCATTTTGAGTGATGGGCTGCCTGCGTGCGCATGCGTATGCATTGTCCCGGAAGGAATAGCGACGTGATGCCCATACGGGGGACGCGACGCGTTGGATGCAGGCCATGCCGCCTTTGCACCGCTTGTCCTTTACGATCCTTTGGGGGCTGCTGCTGCCCCGGATTTCTAACTTGCCAATAATGTTGTCCTGATAATCTACTTTTGGCTATGTTTAATTAATGTATCCTTCAAGCTAAGTTTCGTATTAAAATTAGTATCAATGGGAGTTTCATGAGAATTTCATCGCATTTAATAGACTGGCTTCTATGCATTTTCTATGACATTACAATGTTTTAATAAAGAGAGAACAAAATGAGTTTCATGGGATTGAAACTCTCTTGACGCGATGACCAAATATTTATAGTTTTAAATTAAATGTCGATGAAACCATGGAACGAAATACATTGAGAGTGAGTTTTATTTCATTTTATATGACATATCAATCTTGAAAACAACACAATGAAACTATCCGCTAAGACTGATCGAACTTAGTACTACCTCAGTCCCCCGAGGGATGTTTTGTTTTATGTCCTAATACCAGTTTCAGTGGGAGTTTGATCTAAGTTTTATTTGCATTGAATAGGTTGACACATAAGCATTTTTTATAACATGACAATGTATTTAATAGGAGAGAGAAGAAATTAGTCTCATCTAGATTAAACTCTCTCGACACAACCACCAGCTATGTATAAGTCATGAAATTAAATGTCATAAAAACTCTAGAATAAAACTTTTACATTGAGAGTGGGAGTTTTATCCAGTTTTCATTGTCTTGGAAATAACAAAGTACTGAGACCGGCCTAAGTCAAAATCTTTTTTTTTTTGGCTAAGCTTATGAAAATTAACAACGTCTATGGCAACAAATAGATTTAACAAGTTTCTTTAACAAGACTTTAACTTGAAGATTTGGAAATCTGGGTTTCTAGTACTATTTTAGGCGTGATTAGATTTTTTCTATTTCAAGACGGAGCAGAATGCAGAGTGGATACAGTTGGAAAGACTTTAGGCTTTTCCTATATCGTAGTTTGATTTGAACAGTGATGTAGAATGAATGCTTTCTAGGACATTGTAGGGATAGTTATCTTCTGTTCTCCCACTAGATGTCACTTAGATTGATTTTATATCAAAGAAATAGTCTTTGTATTTCAAACTATTATATACAAAAGGATTATTATAGAAAAATAATTAACACTCAAGCTTTGCGCATAAATTGAATATATTGTTTTGGGTTTGTGCTGTTGTTATTCATATAAAGCTTAAATGTAAATACTTGAAATATATGTAATATATGAGTATTAAGTATCAAAAAAAATATAAATTGCTCATGAATACTAGCATTTAAGTGTTACCATAGCCCAAATATATGCGTTGCGAATTGGCACATTTTTTTTTTTTTTTGAATATTACCCATGCTTATTTATGTGTTTACCTTGCAACGCCACCTACAGCAATGTATATTAAATGTGCTGGATCAAAGTTTCACCTTGATCTCTCTAGATGATCTTTGGCACCGAATCATCCAGCGGGCCTTGAATTTTCATCTTGAGCCCTGTACCTGACATCCAAAGTGGATTTCTTCAATCGCCATACCTCCGACTCCAATGAAGCCTTGGTTGTTGCTATGCCTCTATAGGGAATTTAATTGGGTTGGCGATGGGCTCACAGGATGTGTGTATGACCCTTTACTTGATTGATGACACGTGGATAGAAATTTGATTAGACAACTATAAACAACCTCTCCCCTGAAAGCATGGATATTTGCAAAACACTGCACGTGAGCTGTGAACAATCTCTCCATGGTGTGGAGCAGCCACCATGTGATTTAATCCCCGGCCACATATCGGCAATCGAACCTAGGAGCCTGTCACCCACCCACTTAAATTCCTTCTACAGTCACTGTAATTTTGATTCTTAACCACCAGTGGTTTAGTTTTCTTTCATCCGAAACCCCATTATCACACTAATTTTTGTTTTCGTCCTTTTTATTTTTGGTGTGTCAACATGCTATTTATCTAAGGAAGAAGAAGAACTATAGATAGAGTGTAAACAACTAAACAAAAATCGGCACAACTGATAAATGTGCTGGCTGGTTGATTTGTTGGGTAATCATAAACTCTTGTGCATTATGTAAGCATCAACTTCTACTCGCCAAAAAAAAAAAAAAGCCTGCCTCTTGTGCATCTTCTTGGCCGTTGCCTTCTGTTGGAGCCAGGCAGCTGACAGCAGCGACTTACTCACGCTCAGC
Source organism: Hyparrhenia diplandra (assembly GCA_015847255.1). Taxonomy (NCBI): domain Eukaryota; kingdom Viridiplantae; phylum Streptophyta; class Magnoliopsida; order Poales; family Poaceae; genus Hyparrhenia; species Hyparrhenia diplandra. The sequence continues at coordinate 212,058 of JADLZK010011355.1, read as the reverse complement.
ACGTACTACCGAACATTTTTTAATGTCAGCAGGGGAGTCCCGTACCTTTTTTTTTTTTTTTTTTTCTTCATAAAAGGCTAAAGAATACAGAATGTACCGAAGTGCGAAGTAGCGACCTGATTCATAATCCAAAAACGAATAGCACATGCATGCAGGGCCAGTGTAATTTGATATAACAATAACAGAACGGTCTTTCCCGGCTATTGCTCTCTCCCTAAACAAATCGCCGGCGCCCGGCGAAGAGGACATTCCGTCCAGCAGACCAAATCCTCACCATGGTAGTACAACAACGTTGAAGGTTGAAAACGCGGAACGGGCACAGCCAGGAAAATGGCCCAATCATCCGGCAGATCCGACCGAATCTGGCCCCCTTCCTTCCGTGCTCCAACCTCGCTCCCGCCTCCTCCACTCCGCAGCTCCCACCTCACACCCTCCTTACCCCTAAAAAAAAAAAAAAAAAAAAACTCACACCCTCCTCGCAGGCGCCGACCCCACCAGTCCGTTCGCCGTGTCGTCCTCCCGTTGGCCAGCGCCCGCGCCGCGCACCACATCGCACCGCTAGTCCGCTACGTACAAATAAGCGAGCCACCGGCGCCCAACGACTTGGCAAAACCCGTGTGCCAGCCGCACTCACTGCCCGAGCCCACACCACACCCCAACCAACGTCACCCCGCAACGAAAACCATGTGCCGCGCCCGGATGCCCGCCACGTTCCCACGCGCCAGGCGCCACTAAATCAGCAGGCGCCTGCCCGCCCGGAGCCGGAGAGAGCTGCCAGTAGCGAGCGGCAACAACAAAGCTCCAGGCAGAGGCCGTTGCCAGTTTGCCAGTTAGTAAACAGTAAGCAGCAGAGAGCATGGCGAGATCAGGGCGGGAAGAAGGGGAAGAGCGGAAGCTGGTGCTGGGCAAGTACGAGCTGGGCCGCCTGCTAGGCAGGGCACCTTCGCCAAGGTCTACTACGCGCGGGACCTGAGCGCCGCCGGCGCCGGCGGCAGCGGCAGCACCACCAGCAGCAGCAGCAGCGTGGCCATCAAGGTGATCGACAAGGCGCGGCTGCGGCGCACGGAGGGGATGGTGGAGCAGCTACGGCGGGAGATCTCCATCATGCGGATGGTGCGGCACCCCAACGTGGTGGGCATCCGGGAGGTGCTGGCCAGCCGCTCCCGCGTCTTCGTCGTCATGGAGTACGCCCGCGGCGGGGAGCTCTTCGCCAAGGTAGCCCGTGGCCGCCTCTCCGAGGACCACGCGCGCCGCTACTTCCAGCAGCTCGTCGCCGCCGTCGGCTTCTGCCACCGCCGCGGCGTCGCGCACCGGGACCTCAGGCCCGAGAACCTGCTGCTGGACGAGGGGGGGACGGCTCAAGGTCACCGACTTCGGCCTCGCCGCGCTGCCCGAGCAGCTCCGACACGACGGCCTCCCTCCACACGCAGTGCGGCACACCGGCGTACGTCACGCCCGAGGTGCTCAGGAAGCGCGGCTACGACGGCGCCCGCGCCGACCTCTGGTCCTGCGGCGTCGTGCTCTACGTCCTGCTCTGCGGCTTCCTCCCGTTCCAGCACGACAACTACGTCAAGATGTACCAGAAGATCTTCAAGGCCGAGTACCAGGTGCCGCCCTGGGTCTCCGGCGACGCGCTCCTCGTCGTCGACCCCGCCAAGCGCGCCTCCATCGCGGAGATCATGTGCACGCCGTAGTTCAGGAAGGGCTTCGTGCCGCCCGTCCTTTCACCCCCGGTAACGCCCACCAAGAAACACGATGACGGCGCCCTCTTCGACACTGGCGACAACGATGACGACAGCAGCAGCGCTGGCGGTGGCACCGACCTGTCCTCGCCCCGGTCGTGCAACGCGTTCCAGCTCATCTCCTCCATGTCCTCCGGCTTCGACCTGTCGGGGCTGTTCGAGAACGAGCAGAAGGCCGCCACCGTGTTCACGGCCCGCGCGCCGGCGGCCACCGTGGTGGACAAGCTGGAGTCCGTGGCACGCGCCCTCGGGTTCGAGATAACCAGGGGCAAGGGCTGGAAGGTGAGGATGGAGGCCAAGGCCGAGGGCACCAACGGCCGGCTCGCGGTCACCGCCGAGGTGCTCGAGGTGGCCGTTGACGTGGCCGTCGTCGAGTTCGCGCATGACGCTGGGGACGCGCTGGACTTCAACAAGTTCTGCGCCGTGGACGTCCGCCCGGGGCTCGCGGAAATCGTCTGGGCGTGGCAGGGCGACAGCGCGCCGGCCGCCGCCGCCGTCGGGACCGCGTGAACAATTCTCGTCCTGTCGTCCCCATCTGTGACCATGTAAAACTTGTAGCGACTTTGCGTAGGAGTTACACGGCCAGTTTTCGTTGTTGCTTCGAGACAGCCATGGCTAGTACAGTAGTTTGTTACGCGTCATGTGTTGTACAGGAAGAGAAGAGAACGTACGTACAGGTGCACAAAATTAAAGAAAGAGAGGTGTTTTGTCGACACGAGAGTCGAATCGAGCAGGGGAGTGCTCGATCGGCTTGCAAAGTTTTGTACGATTATAATCTGTATTTTGTGTAGATGTGTACATACAAAATTTTGTACATGATCGGATCAATTTAGTTTTATGGCGACCATATAATTTTTTGCCCGTCTGAATGATTGTGCTGTTGGCAATTAAACCGGCCAATTATCCCTACGTCATTTTCACAGGATCTCTAGGTTGTTCTCAAACAGTGATGGCTTTTCATACAAGTCTTCGAGTACTACCACCACCAGATGTTCAAGAAGGTGGAAATTTTGGTGTGTCATAGACTCATAGTTAATTACACGATGATGATTTAGGGTCCATGCAATTAAGATGATATTATTCTTTTTCTTGTGAAGGTGATCATTGCAGTAGTTCCTATAATAAACTTGCTCTTGTGTCCTATTTGAATTTGATTATGGCTCTGGCTTTGTATTTAGTTCAATTAATTAATTATTAAGGTACACAGCTCATGATGTTATGTAATAGTAGTCAAATGGCCTTTTCCACCTTTCCCAACCCCCAAGCTGTTGCATTTTTTGGCTGGAATCTAATAATAATGCTTGTGTAGGTTGTTGAATAGACAGGCTCCATTGACAAGGGAAAATAGAGCACCACTAATATGATCTTTGAGAATAATAAAGCGAGCTGAGTATCAGATAGTACAGAAGTAGTGTACTTTACCAAAATAATTGTTGAATATTATGATTCGATTGGCTCTCATCATGTAGTTTATACCAAATAATGCACATAAAAAATACCAAGAGAAAAAAAGGAATATCCAATCAAACAAAGCCATCCAAAACACTATAGGCGGAGCTAGCTAGAACTCTAGCTGGCATCAGGAAAATTTTCCCACCTGTTCCATTTTCTCTCTAATGTTTGTTTCCTTTCAGGCTGCCTTGAGCATCATGAGAGCTGATTCTTTTAAAGGTCAACGGAGGAGAGAATCCCCACCTAATTTTTATTTTTTGAAAGATCCGGCTTGCCGGCATATATTAATAAGAAGAAGTAGAGTTTACAACAAAGAGCGCGAGAGGCGCAAAATCTCATCAAGCAGACCGCGTGACAAGGTGAAACGCTAAAGAACTAACTACTCACAGTTATTTGATCACTCTCCCCAGGGTTTGGACCCTGCCTCCTGGCCCTCTCCAGTTAGAGAACTCGTCCTTAATTCTTGAGAAGACCACTTGTTCAGATCCTTGCCTGTTATAAAACACTTTTGCATTTGTTTCTTTCCCCACCTAGTAATTTCATTCATTCATTCATTCATTGTGTAGTGTCCCAATACGGTGCAGGTTAATTCTCCCTTGCGTTTAAGCGCGAAGTTGGCCTCATGGTGAGGATCGCCACTATTCGACTTGAGAAATCTGTATAAACCATACTACTATTTCTTAGTATGTGTGCTGCATGTTGAAATGGAGACATGTACAATTTGTACTGCTGTTCAGTCAACTCTGATAATTCAGCTTGTCATAACCGCCACCACGAGAGGCGTCAAGAAACTCCCTCACGCCTCACGCATGCGACGGCGACCCTAGACCACTGCGCATGCAAAGACCTTTCGCATGGTTGATCTTGATATACACTGTACTAAACTCAAACAGGATGGGAAGACAGACAGATCCCGGTGATACCTTGCGTGCCATCGGGGAATTTCTGAATCAATAGGTAGCACGTCCCCGCAGTGCGCCATTGACACTGACGTCCTCAACCTCAAGGTCTCAAGGCCAAGGATCACGCAACGATATGGAACAAAGAGGTAAAGAGATAGGGCTCTTTCCTGATTCCTGTCCCGATGTACTTAGGACGATTCTTAATGGACACGCAGCTGTACCTGTACGAGCTTTTTCTCGACTCCTCAAGCTACTGATTATGTCACTGTCATTTACGCGATTTGGACACTGATAACATCATAACAGATAGGCTTCAGACAGACTTCTAGTTCGGGCTGTGGTTAGCCACTGAACTTTTCCCATTTCATCCGGTTTGGATAAGCGCTGGCCGCTGGCCATGTTAAGCACGCGGGCGAGATCGGCCAAACACCGTGTGACGTCTAGTCTTCTGTTTCTTTTGCGGAAGGATAGGAAATGCTTGTGCAGCTCATCGTCGATTCAGACGTTTTCCTAATGACTCGCAATGCAGTCTGAACTAGTTATATTACACGCTGACCGGCTGCTGCAGCGTTCGAATGCAGCATCTACTCGTCTTTCTATCTGCAGGAGATGAGGAGGAAACAGCTTTCGGGACAGACAAAGGCTCTGCCGAAAAGCAGGTGCAGGTCCTTGGCATTTCTTCCTTCTTGCTGGAGCGCAGCAGCCTGAAGACCTGCGTAACATATCTCCAATTCATATGGAGAGCTCGAGATGTGTAACCGTGTATGGGTGCTACTGCATCAGGCCGCCTGATTCAGGCGATCAAGATCATGTGAAGCACGAACTGCCTCTCGAAACGTGGCAAAAAGAATCTTTGACGGGTTCAAGTAAGCAACCAATTGGAGATGTATCTGATCCGACGGGACCGTCAGCAACCGAACTTCGGCGAACACTGGTGCTTCCCCGTCCCGGATATTTTCGCTGCAGGTGGTGACTGGTGATGGTGTGGTATACGTTATTTATTCCGTGTCGACTTACCTATCAATCAGCATTGAGCACTCATTGAACAACTGCGATTAATTTAATTTAATTAATAATATAATCTGCGTGCAAAGAAACTTCTGAAACCCAGCTGTTCAGCTGTCAACCTTAATTTCCTAGCACATTCATACATTTTGCAGCACGCTTCCATCTCGCTAGATCTACGAATAAAACACGTGAAATGAAACTATATAGTGCCAATAATAGCATTTTGATATTGAGTAATTCACGTCACCATGGTCTTGTTCGCGCTCGTGCAACGGACTAGGTCGGCAACAGGACGTGTCGTCGAAAAAAAAGAAGAAGAACAAGAAGAACATGGATGTCATGGCCGTTCAGACTCCCCTGTGGCATTGTGAAAGAGGGAAAGTTCTTATATACTAGGATGATCCAGAGTCCTGACTTGTGTGAGGTGGCCTTATTTGTAACAGCCCTTTCGTTCCATGAGATTAACAAATGAACTAGAATGATCCATAGTCCTGACTCCTGTAATCCTGTGAAATGGCGTTACTTGTAACAGCCCTTTCGTTCCATTTCATTAACAAATAAATAATGGTACAGAGATAGATAGCTCCATCTTATTTATATACCATATACAAATGCAGAGAAGTTCAGATACATTCACCTCTATGATAGCCTATATCCATCCTGTTAGAGCAACTCCAGCCATACACCCTAAATCAAAGCCTCTATTTTTTATTTAGGTGCCCAATTTTAATTTTGTTGGCTCAATTTGTTTTCCATCTCCAACCGCACTCAAACAAAGACCCTAAAAATATCTTTCCACACGACGAAGCGAGGACAGGCCGTGCTGCAACTGCTCCAGGCTCGGGTTGTTCCCCGATGCACGCAGCCGCCGGCGCGACCACGCCGCTGCCTTGCGAGCATCGTACCAGCACCCAAGCCTCCGGTCCACGAGATCGCCGCCACGGCGTCGCCTCGTGGCGGCTGCGGGCGAAGCTTGGGCGCCATGGACACCGTCGATCCCGGCCGTCGTGGAACGGCTAAACGCCGGTGAGCGGACCAGTAGGGAGCCATGGTGTGCGGCCCAGGCTCGACCTCCGCGATGCCCGAAAGTGGGTGGCCGATGCCGCGGACGCCGACCCCGACACGTCCTCTTCACGAACCGGTCGGGAAACCGCCGCATTGGGTGCCTCGTTCGCAAGCTCCCTGTGCTCCTCGCTCGCGAAGTTCAAAGACTTCTTGGGGTCAACCATTACGGTAAGACAAATCCAAGAACACAACACACCAAAATCGATATCACAGTGGTGCCGCTTTGCTCGTCCGAGGACTCCGCCGGCCGCTTGCTCGGATCGCGCCGCTCCACCGGGCCGTGTGCTTTCGGGCGGGAAGGATGATCCGGAGGACCTCACCGCCGGCCAGCCAAGAACAACCTCCTCACTAGGGCTCCCGACGGCGCTACCATGTCCTCCGGGCGGTTGTGCGCCATGACCGCGCGACGCCCACGCGAAGACCGCCCGAGGCCCCGCGCGGCGGCCCCGACGGCGGTGGCGAGCACGACGCGGCCGCGACCACGCCCCGCCGGGCCGCTTCACCCCCGTGGGGTCCGACGCTACCTCCGCCGCGGCTCGCCCGACAAGGCCAACCCCACCGCGGGCAAGCGACCCTCCCACGGCCTCCGCGCCGCGTTAGCGGAATCGCGGCCCAGGCGCCGATCTCGGTCGGCTGCTCCGGAACCGGGGGTGAGGGGGGAGGCGCTTCGGCGCCCGTGTGTAGCCTCGGCGGGAGAGCCCCGATGCGCGGCCGTGGGTCCTCACACGTCGGCGGCCGGACGGCGAAGCGGGAGCTGGCGTGTTGAAGCACGCGGCGGGCGCCGGATGTGGATGCGCCGGCCGGCGCATGGGGTGCAATCCGCCTTCCGCGGCAGTCTGCCAGTATTTGCTGGGCGGAGGAGGCAATACGATGAAGGAGCGAGGAGGGCGCCAAGGACGTGGAGACGCCGACGGGGACAAGACTACATGAGGGAGGGAACGCCACCGGCCGGCGGGAGGGAACGACGCCGCCGCCGCCACCGAGACACGACGGGACGGAGGGAAGGGGAAAAGTGGTGGGACCCACTGGATAGGCCCTTCCGGATGTGAGGGCTTGGGACTATTATTTGGGGGTATGGAAAATAGGGGCTTAAATTAGGTTTCATTGGAGCCCCCAACCCTAGAATTTAGGATAGGGCTTAAATGGGGGCTCCATTGGAGATGCTCTTAGCAGCCGCATTAATTAATTTAGTTTAAAGTACTTTGTGCAGAAATCCGAGCTTATGGGCACAAGAAGATAACGGGATAAGTGGATAAGATCCCCGGACAAGACGTTATCTTTTCCCCTTTCCCTAAACAGCACGCCGGTCTGACCCACACACAAGGAAAAAAAGCTTCGTTCCTGCCGAGCCCAAACCCGTGAGTGACGCGAGCGGGAATCTGGGACGAATAATTCTCTGAGCGGTGGTGGATTGGAGTATTTTGGTGAGCCTGCTGGGATGATAATGGTTGGGCCCTCGTTTTCACTTGCGCAGCTGAGCCGGATTCCGTTTCTCTTTCTGATTGACCCCAGTTGGTATGCATCTTTTGTGGGCCTCCACCCTCAGGTTATTATGAGGTTTTGCTTTCGCTCGGTTCGTGTGAGCTGTTGAGCGAGCGTTGCTGCTACCATCCTGGACTCCAAAAATCCCCAAACCGCTGCTGCTAATAGATGCAACTGCTGATTCCTGTTCCTGAAACGCCTAGGCGCCGCGGATAAACGACTTCGAGACGGCGGGCGGCGGCAAACTGCGTCGGGCCAAAAGAGAGAAAGGAGCAGAATGAGAAGGTGTGCCTTCTTTCGATTCGCGGGCCTCGAAACTGGGCGGAGCGTCGGGCCTGAAAAGGATAGGCTCTGCCGGCCAATTCCGAGCTGCAGGAAACGAGGCAGATAGCCAGGCTCAGGCCTGATTCCTAATGGGGCCCATTATTGCGATGCAACCCGATGGGCTACACAGGTCGGATGGCCATGGCCATACATATAGCCAATCTAATAAATTAGCTTTAAAATGATAGATGGTAATGCATACTGTGTTAATTAAGTAAATGTGTAAATTTGTAGGGCAATAGGTATAGTTGTATGTAAGATGCAGAACAATATTTAGATGACTACATGAGGTGCAGACTGCAGGGGCTTAAGCTTCTATCGTAACCTAACCTATTATCTCATTTAATGGAAAGGTAGATTGAAATTATCACCTCAAGCCAAATGGAATGTTGCCTTAATGGTATTGCAATGAATCCTCTGAATCTTTGACCATAGTTTAAACTCAAATAATTATGTTGTGCAATTGAATTGTTGATGCTTTGAGTATCTACTGATCTACATTGAATGTGGTGTTCATGGATTGCTTAGTTATCTTAAAGAAATTTTCTACAATAATTGGGGAAAAAAATTCGATGGCTCACATCAACCAAGAGCGGCCGATCCGATGGCTACAAAGCCATAGGCAATGAGAGGCAAAGATACGGAGGCAAAAATTGCCTCCCCGTTGTGTCCATGACAGTGGGCCATAGGAAGCAAAATCGCCTACGTGTTGCCTCCGCAAAAATAGCGGGATTAAGAATGGCGGTAATTGCATTCTTGTAATTCTATTTTTAATAAAGGGTAAAACGGTGCGACACCCTCACGCCGGTCACGAAGCGCTGGTCTGTGCTTCGCACCGCCGCCGCACCGAGCCAAACCGGCCACGTACACGCAAAGGCCAGCATCGCCGAGGAACGCGTCCGCCGGGAAGCTCCCGAAAGCCCCGTTCCTGGCAACAACGCGGTCGTCCGGCCCGCCGAGGAAGTAGAGCGCGACGCTGTGCGGGAAGCCGTCGGTGACGGCGTTGGCGACGGAGAGGCTGCCCCGGTCGACGAGGATGGCGACGGAGCAGGGGGCGTAGTTGAGCACGTTGACGTTAGCGGCGTAAGGTGGACGAGGTAGACGGCGACGGGCGACACCGGCGTCGGGCTGGCGACGTCCAGCAGCGCCAGCATGGGCGCCACGTCCGCCTCCGAGAGCACGCACGCCAGCACGCGCAGCTCATCGCCGAGCTTCTTGTGCTGCACCGTTGTACGACACGTCAAGAACCTGCAAGAACGGCGGGGCGCCGATGGTGTCCGGGAGGCCGCCCTGCAGCGTGTTAATTGCCGGAGACATTTAAGTAGTCCAGCGCGACGCAACTGCCGAGCTGCGGCGGTATGGTGCCTGACAACCTGTTGGACGACAGGTTGAGCACCTGCAGCATCACCATCTTGCTAATGGCAGCAGGGATCGGCCCTTCCGTTGGTTGCCGGAGAGGTTCAGGTACAGCAAGCCGCCGAGCGCGGACAGGTCTGCCGGGATCTCGCCCTGCAGTGCGTTGTGCGAGAGATCGAAATTCTGCAGGTCCACGCATCGGGCAAGGCTAGGAGGTCCGGCGCCGGCGATGGGTCTGACCGCGATTAGTGGAGGGGTGAGGATGTAATTACTAATTAGCGGTACTTAATGACATGGTTACCCTTTCAAATGAAAAAAAGAATTTAGGGGAGGCAATGAGAGGTAATGATAGGCAAAATCAAGTACCGTAGAAGGGCTCTATCTTAAAATAAGATAATGCTTTTACTTTTAAGTACAACCGCAGTTCAGGAGGGTGTGGGCAAACGCGTGCTTGCCCATACTCCAATCTGAACATCAATTCCCCATTTTCACCCTTATCCAATTTGCCCATACCCAAATACCCTTACCCAATCAGGAATCAGATAAATTTAACAGGAAATGGGTGGGGACGATGACACAACAAGAAAAAGCCATGTTAACCATGAAGTTTGAATTTTCTAATAAAAGAATTATAGACAAACGCACAAAGCAGCAAGAAATGAGTGATTAATAACATATCGCAATACTACGACATAGAAGGAACCAAGGCACTAATCAAGGATCGGAAGGATCACACCCCGGCTCCATATTTGTTTAGTACTGTTTCAATTTGCCTATCTTCATACTTGTGGCATATGCTGATGTTTAGAAATTCTCAATGGAAGAAGACGTTCAAAAGCTACTGCATAAATTGTACATACGCATTTCATGGGAACCAATTGAGAATTTTGGAATAGCCAACTGGAATCGACCCAATGGTAGACACGTGTAGTCAGAACAACCAATTTTGGGGGAAGGCGGGGAGGGGATTCCAGAATTTGGTCCACCATCTGATTTGACCAGCTGTAGAAATTTTTAAAGCATCAGAAGCATTCAAACTTGCAGTTTCACCAGATCCACAAAAGCATTACTAGACAATTTGCTAATGTTTGTATTTCGTTTTTTTTAATTTACCTGATGATGATGGCGGATGCCATATTGCCCTAAACATTTTAAAAATGTTTTGCAGCGACCCCCTTCATCCTTTGGTTGTAATTGTATTGTTCTACATGAAACAGTTAGGAACTTAGGATTGTCTTCTGTCTATTCTGCTGATAACTCTGTTGTGAAAGGTTCTTATGGTGTATGAGAGTCAGAGCCTTAGGTGTCTCTCAGTATGTTACTTGGAGAAGTTAGTTTCAAAGCGTTAGAAGCCAGCCCATAATGTGTGAGTGTGCTGGGCTGTGGGTATACCGTATAATCATATAGAAGAAGCAGGACAATATTTGATTTCTATTAGGTGTAACTATTAGCTTCTATAATAGTTAAACCTGTTTTATCATTTACTAGAAAAGGATACGAAGCCAGGTCAATGCAAAGCAAGTGGAATGCTGCTTCATTAGTGTCGCTATGAATCTTATGGTCAGATAGGTATGTTGTACACTTGAATTGATGATACGATGAAGGATAAATCATTGCCTATTGCTTTGTACTGAATGTGATGGTTTCTGGTAAAACTGATCATGGTTTGCTTAGATGTCTTAAAAAATAAGATAAATAGAATTTTAAGTTGGCGAAGGCTCCGAGTGATAATACATGGACTACTGGTGAAAGTTTACTTTCACAATCACATAAGGCTTTTTTGGGGTCAGTTGCTCTACACAAAACTTGGTAAACTTTTTCAGGCATGCTTAGAGCAACTCCAACAGTTTCTCATTTGTGGTTTGGCATTTGCCTTGATTTGCCAACTCTCAAATCCAAATGCCAAATCCAAAAAGTTCATCTCCAACAGTTTGGCATAATTCATTTGGCAAACTCAGATCTAACTTACATCGGGAACTGAAAGAGAAACAAAATTATGTTTATGTCCTTCCACCTCTTAAAAACTTACCTCGGGAACCCCGGCGAAAACAAAATTATGTTTATGCCCTTCCACCTCTTCTAATACGTGCGTTGTGCCGTGAATGCCAAACGTTGCTCGCTCCAGCGCATTTTTGGCGCCGATTGTCGATGGATTTGCCAACTCCCTCAAAATGCCAAACATGAATGGGGAACTGTTGGAGGATGTTTTTTTACCCCTTTGGCAAAATATGCAAATGCCAAACATGAATGGGGAACTGTTGGAGATGCTCTTACTAGTCATATGCTAAGGAGGCCCCTTTTTTTCTGTAAAATTTGGTGTAGTTGTGCTTTGTCATCTTACCATCTCCATACGCAAGCAAATTCTAGACATGAATACTGGGAGTCAATGTTTCTAAATAGTCAAATTACTGTCTTTGTTTCATATACCAAAATTCCTGTGTGTTTGAGAAAAAAATATATACAAAAAAATTTGAAGAGATAACATATCAAGTATGCTAGAACTTAGTTTGAGTGATTACTGTGGCTAAGCTAGCATTGATGGTTGCAAAATTACCATTTCTGTGCCAAATGATGGATAGCGACTTAGCAGCCACCTGGTGACTGGTGAGTGCTTCTGCAGTGTTTAGCGATGATAGGCAGAGAAGTTGAGCAACCTTGAACTTGAACACCTCTGGGTTCATGTACCTTGATCAGCAAATGATTCTACTACAAGGGAATAGGAAAATGAGCTTGTCTTTGTTTAAAACCTGCAAATGATTCCTTGTCATTGTTTTTAAGGGTGTTTGTATAATAATGTTTATATGATTGACACTAGCATTATAGCATATGCAATGGGTTATGGTTCAAGTGATTCATTAAGTATGGATGGCTAATTTCTATAGAAATTCAAAGAAATCTGAAAGCTTATAGCACTTGCCTCCTAGATTTCTTCCAATCTTCTCAGCCTGTTTTTCCAACCAATCAGCCTTAATAGTGTGACAAGCAGTCCACAGTCCTGTTGAGTATAATCTCTTTTCTTAGCTTAGTTTTCTACCTTCTCCACAATAACTATTATGACCATGTCCCTGGTTGTATGCATAATCATATAGAGCCGCTGTTCTCAGTTATCATATCAAATCTTTTGTTGATATTGCATAATGTTTTAGCTTTCATTCTTATGTTAGTGGTTCTTTTAGCGAATTGTGTCTGCTCGCTCCCTGAGCTGTGGTTCTGTGAGGTTTACTTGGATATGTGGGCTATCCCTTGGAGAATGAACTGATTTCCCTGCCAATGCGAAGATTTGAGTCTAGTACTCCCTCCTTGTCTATTAAAGCATGTTCTAAGAGTTTTGGAATTACGCTCTGGGGATAAGGTATTATATTGTATGATCATTTGACTTGGCTGAAGTTTTAGTATTATCAAACAGATAGTGATAACTGAATTCAGTACTAATAATCAGTAACACTGTTAGAGGTAAAATCATGCAGTTTGAAGTTTCCTAGCTTGTTTTGGATGGATATTTTCTGTGAAATTTATTGCTATTTTATGTACAAACTTAGCTTGAAGCTTCAACTAATGTCATGCTTGTGGAACATATAAGTTCATCTTCTATATACATGTTCTTGTACTTGCAGTCCTAGGAACTAAACCTACCTTAGTTGTTTGAGGACGTAACACCTGGACCATCTAAGAAGTACTTATCGAGGCAAATTTGGGTGTCTGTTCTTAATTAAAACGCCACTTTAGTCCTTCCTAGGTTGAGGTTTTCTTTTACTGTCCTATAATCGCCTGGGTCATTTTTTTTTGTCAATAGAATTTGAATCAAGTTTAATAACTTTACAAAGCAAGGTGGATATTGATAGTTAAGGCCTAGATGCCGCGTTCTGTACAAAGAGATGAGATATGCACTTCTTTTGGAAAAAGAAATGCGGCATTGCTTGCTTACGGTGTGGCCCAAACGTAGTCATTTATCCCAAGTATCGTCGGTTTGTGTTCGTTGTCGTAATGTTGTCCTCGTGAGCAGTCTTTTGATTATTAGGGCACCTTCATCACGAGTTTTCTGCAGCAACACGCACCGCTCATGCTGCCATGGCCAGACGCCAGGTGCTTATCTGGCTAGAAAGAAAAAACTGAATACTTAGGCCTCGTTCGTTTGCTCTTGATTCAAAACGGGCCCGTTTTTATTTCTGGGCTGGATTGAGTGAATCCCAGTGGTTCACTAAAACCTGGTCAACATATCGAAAACGGGCCTGGTTTTGTTCCAGAGGGTAGGAGGCCGGGCTTCAATCCAGGTGAATTAGACAAGAAAAACGGCTGAAAAGGGTCGACTGCAATTCAGACCAAATTAACCGAACAGCCATTTCCGATTGGGCCAGGATTGATTCCGAGTCCGGCTGATCCACCTGGAACGGGCCACATTCCAGGCCGTTCCAGCCAAAACGAACGAGGCCTTAAGTGACTGCAGCCACACATCGTGGGTAGGGATCCAAATCCTCGCTGCACACACTTTCTGCTCTCTAGGGTTTTAGCGCCGGTGCGACCATGGCGCCGCCGCCGCCCGGAGGCTCCTCTCGCGTCGACCCTCTTCCTCCCTCTTCTTCTCCACGGAGAAGTCGTTGTTCTTGCCCGGCCGCCGTTGCGGTGGCTTCCGCCTCGGCTTCACGCGCTAGATGGCGCGGCCCGGCGACGACGACTCTCGATGTGGTCCGTCGGCGGGGACGGTGATCGCGCCCAACGACACGGAGCCGCTGTTCCCCGGCTGCGATTACAAACACTGGTACATTGGTATGAACAAGCCCGGGAAGGACGCCACCAAAGAGGAGATGATCGACCGCTACATCCGCACCCTCGCCAAGGTCCTTGGAAGGTACAACCTCTCTATTTCTACTCGCCGACGTGCCATCCCGGCTCTCTCCACTCGCCGACACAGTTTATTATGGAAAAATGAGCTGCCGACGATTTTTATGTTATGATGCAGTGAAGAGGAGGACAAGAAAAAAATCTACAACGTCTCGTGCAAAGATTTTTTGGCTTTGAATGTGAGATTGATGAGGACACAGCTACCAAACTTGAAGGTTTACTCGGTTTCTTTACTCGGCCCCTATGCTCCTAATGTGAAATTTATCTAACATAATTTGTTTTATGTTGTAGGTCTCCCTGGTGTTCGTTTCAAGGTTCCTGATTCTTACGTTGATCCTGAGTATAAAGATTATGGAGGTAGTTATCTTACCTTTGTCCCATATTGAATAGTTGTTTACTAGAAAATTGTGTCTCATTGTAGACTGGATTAGGAGAGAAGTAGTCATCCATTAGTTGCTTGCTGGCTTGCTCACAAGGCCTGTCCACATATCTTCTAGGACCACTCCTACTTCCACCTTTTACTGAATCAACAGCAGACTGCATTTCAGCAAGTAGATATCACCTAAATCATCTAGAATTTCTTGCTCTTGTAAGAAAGGGAAGCAATGACTACAAGGTACCGTGGTTGTGCTATAAGTGCATGCATTTCAGTTTCACACTTGCATGCATTTCAGTTTGACTAAAAATAGTGCGCATTAACATGCTATTTTTTATTTTATTTTTGCAGTGGAATTATTAGTCAACGGGGTGATTGTTCAGAGGCCTCTAGAGAGGCAGATGAGGGTCGACCCTGACAGTTTTAAAGACTACAAGAAATGAGGGATATATCTGATCACTTGGTTTGAAGCCTATTGCTAGAGCCCAATGGGATAAGAACTCTATTGTTAAAGTTTAGGGTTTCCAAATCTCCTACAGACATACGGCTTTGTTGATATGTTGATCTTTTCTGTTCATGCCATTGAACAGGTGCAAGTGCGGCACCCTGCCCAATTGCCCATGTTACTGCATCGAAGTTAGTAGAAGGCTTCGTCTCATCCCTTTTTACATGCTGAATCCTAGTCTATACTGTGCCTGTTTGATAGAGCTCCACCAATCCTTGATCTACGAATTATTGTCGCTAAACACTTCTAGCTCCGCCATGGATAATTGCGGTTGACAAAATTATTTGGAGAAACAAATATTGCACGTATTTTCTCCAAACTTCGCACGCACGCACACCAAGTCAAATACTTGTTTAAGGACACCAACGACACACTTGTGAGTACAGCCCCTAGACACACCACAGCCACACACGGCTTCTGTGCAGCTCACTCCCATTACGGCACTCACCAGTCACCATGCAGAAATCATCAATAGTTTCTACAGGTTAGGATGTAGTATCAAGAAACTGTGATTCACAATGCAAGTGGTTATTAGCTTGTGACAGATGACTTATCATAAATTAACTCCATGTTTCCACGCAAGAAATAAGGGGAGGATGCTAAAGATTAGACCATCTGTGGCCTATTTCTCCAGCTTTACAGCATAGAGGTAACCAGAACTAATTAACTTCACACAAATCTACGGAGCACTACAGATTAGCTGCCACTACTTCTAGTGACAAGCAACTCTGTACCTGTATCATATACAAGCAACAAGAAAATCAGCAACCAGTCAACACACCCATAATATTCATCGTCATCCCACTTTGAGGCCCGCGGCACCCTTTTGTACATCGGCAGCGGGGAGCGTTACAGAGAAGAGAAACAGATCAGAACAGGGGAAGCACGTGGGCCGTTGATGAAGCATTCGACGGCTGAACTTCAGTATACCCCTTCCCGCTTTCTGGTATAGAAGACGCAATAGCGGCTTGACATTTTCCCCATTCCGTAGGCATTCCCCTACGGAATGATCGTGTATACAATGACAGTGTAGCGACATGTACATGAATTGGTTGGTTTCCAGATCATGCTGTATATATTCATCACTTACATATATATACTGCATCACATGAACTAGCTGATTCAAAAGGTGTAAACAACCTGTAACAAAAACACAAGTGACAAAACTGTATGAAGGCGAGATACAGGAGCTTGTAGACCGCCGTCTGCTGTAATCTGTCTGAACCCCTTGTTGCTTGCCAACTGCAAAATGCTGCAGTTACTGAACAAACGGAGAGCGTTTGTAGGGGAGAGTGAATGAAATAATCTGCATCGCTTGATTCATCCCGCTCAGGAAACGTTATCAAGCTCAGGAACCACCACTGTGGAGATGTGCGATAGCTGCGCAGCACCAAGAAGCCGCTCCGGGAGCTCGTCATATGTGTTTGTTTGCCTGCAGGTGCAACGCAAACAATCACAAGCAACGTAGAGTATATTTCTTTCAAAAAAGAAAGAAAGAAAGAAAGAAAACAATGTTTCTCGCAGAGGAGAAACAAATAAAACAATGTATCTCGCAGAGGAGCCACTAAACTTCAATATTGGAGCCGAGAAACCAAAAGATGAAATAGGGGGGTGTGGTGTTACCTGGATAAGGAAAGCCATGTCGACTGGGTAACAACACCAAACACCAAGCCCAGAACCCTGTTGGCTACTGCTGACGAACCAATATCGACATCCACCTGCAGAATTGTGGTGATATAAGAATATATGCAATTATATTATCTGCTTGTTCAGCCATTATCTCGATTGGACTATAGAATGTGCTTTGCTATTCATCAACAAAGAGAATTTGGATTGCAAATATACTAGTGCCTTACTTCCAAGTAATCAGAACTGCACACATAGCTGCAATCAACAGCCTTCCCCAGTAAGCAAGGCGTGCTGCCAACGCTTTGCCGCACTATCCAAGAACCCTGAAGAATTCATCTACGCTAAGTGAGAATGGCTAACACTAAGCACTCAACATGAGATGTTGCTCTGGAACAGACCTTGGGAACAGATGGAATAAGCTTCAATCTGGTGTTCTGAAAATCATCATCACCATCCGCAAAAACGCTGCAACAGTGATCTTGATTCAAGGAGATTGACACGAAATAGAGGAGCAAGCTGCAATGACTTTGTCCAGGAATCTGCAAGAGCATACTGACTTAACCAGCGCAACTTAAGTACAGACGTAAAACACCACTATGATGATTGTACTGCTTATTTATAAAATTAGCAACCACCTAATAAAGATACAATACAATAACTGTGAAAACAGTAAGTTGATCATATGAAAACTTGCACAGAAGTATACTGCACATGCCCTTATTTCTAATATTTATGAAGCAATCCCATATGATCCATGTAAAATAACAGTTGCAGTTTGCTGACCGGCCAATATATTTCTATTTCATATTTGGGTACCTTTCTATGAAACAAATGTGCTTCCAGGATAGAGAAAAACATGAACGGTGAGGGAGGGAATGTGAGAACACAAGCTTACTTGTATGTTTACAAGAAAAGTGAACATCCCTTCTCAGAAGCAACCACATTAGTTTACAAGAAAATTATAGCATGAGATAAATTAGGGCTGTATGAACTAAAGGCAGGAAATCTTCACTGTATCTCGTGTGCATGGCTTCCCTACTATGAGTGGAATTGTGGGTAATGTGACTATGCTTTTCGCTGATATTCAGTATGAAATAGATAAGGCATGCACCTCTACATTAGCATGAAAAAAATTCAATCAGGAATTGTCAACCTCCGCAAAAAATTGTAAGATCTTAGTCTCTTTGACCTAGACCTGCCACGATAAATAACAAAGTTACATGAATGTTCAATTTCAAACATTAGCACACATGATATAGCCACTAACCAGCTACAAATGATAAACAATAGCTAATTCAAATACAAATAATCATTTGACCCTATATTGGTCGACCAGGATTCATATGATACTCATGTCTAGATCATATATTATATATAATCTCTTCACATGATAGAGATAGGTAAAAGTTGCACATGCTCCGACTATATGCAGAGACTAAATGAGAGGTGCAAATGCACCAAGTGTTGAAAATATGGGAAAAAAGTGAACCCTAACCAATTGATGCAAGATCCATCGGCTCACATTGAAATTTTCAGATTTCCAACACTTGTTGCATTTGCACTTGATATGCTACACTAAAAGTTATACTCACTCCATTCGTAAATAAATGACGCTTCAGACAAGAAAATTTGCCTACATGCAGCTCTAAACTAATATAGCAACATCAACTAAATCCGAATAGGAGAGTATAAAAAAGGGGAAATTATGGCAAAAGGTCTACAAAATTGGAGAACAACATTGATGGATTAAGTACAAAACAATAGTTTTCCAAAATAGAAGTAGCAGTGTCATGCATTGATTTAACCATGTGATTTGAGTTGCAGAAAAAGTGCACTAACTTATAAATAGATAATTAAGCAATCATAACATATCTCTTACCCAACATGATCCAACGCTTAATGTCCTTTAACCAGTCAACCGCTACAAGCTCCGTAAGGTACTTCCCAGCTGGTATCTGTAAGTCAGATGACCAAACAATAAGGAGAGAATTATCTATATGGCCCTCCGAAACTTATAAATGATCTCTATGGCCCTTTTTATTTTTAAATTAGCTGTATGGCCCTGAGAAAATATTTTGTTATTTGTATGGCCTTCTGTTAGATTTGTGGGCAACTCTGTTAGGGTTTGGACTGTTGGAGAGGGACAATGACCAAAATAGCCTCGGCTGTTTGAGTGAAGCCAGCGACCCAGCCCTGTCGCTCTCCAGTTCGAAAAAAAAAAAAGACCGAGCCCCAGCCCCGTCGCTCTCTGGTTCGCGAAAAAAAAAAGAGCGCAGCGCCATGGAGGGCGCCGGTTACGCCGCCGTGCAGACCACCGCCCGGCGGTCAAGGAGCGGATCCACCTCCCCCCGATCTGCCTCCTCCCGACGTCCTCCCTTGCGGCGCCCCATTGGAGGGGATGTACCGCGCAGGGAAGGGAAGGGCCCCCTCCATGGCGGCCATGGCCAAAACCGGGAAGGGGCGGCGCCGGGCGGGCGCGGCAGGAAGGGGAGCACGAGGCTCCGCGGGCGAGCAGGCAGGGGAGGGCCGGCTCCGCGCGAGGCGGGGGGAGGGGCCGGCTCCGCGGCGCTCAGGCAGGGGCGATTGAGGCTCCGGCGGGCGTGCTTGGGCCGGCTCGGCCCACGAAAAGCAGGAAGAGGAGGCGGCATTGGTCCATCCCATCGGCATGCACATAGCGAGGACGGGATTGCCTCCGACCTAGACGACAGAATCAGATCGGCAGCATGCTGAACGGAGGCATCAATGTCACTGCTGGGCTGGCGGCTCCGTGCATGGCCAGAAGTTCTAGGGGCCACCGGGCCGGTGGCAGAGCTGCTTCCCTGCGCCAGCAGCAATCGAGCAGAAGCCGCAGCTGCTCGACTCGTCGGCGATGACCATCGCATTCGATCAGAACGACAACTACCAGAGGACAGCACCACCACGACAAATGATCAGTGCTACAAGGACGGGTACTAGGACGAGATTGCAAGGTTTATGAAAGGCAATGATCCAACAATACTTTATCTTGTAAAAAAAAAACAATACTTTATGACTGTAGATACGCTTGATAGATAGCAAGTTCAGAGCGCAGAGTTCAGAATAGAGAGAATCAGGTACCAAGCTCGCTATATGCTTGATTTTCTGTGTTTGAGATACTTATTAAGCATGCAGCACTTCGATCACCAAATCGCAACACAGATCATATGGTTTGATCACAACAATATTATTCTAGATATTATTTCAAAATATGTGTCTTGTGTGCAATATGTATGTCCAGATTTAAAAAGAAAGTAACAAACCCTTTTTTTCCATCCAGGGGTATAATGGTCTTTTTTCTCAAGACTTAACACCGTTAAGTGCCAAAAGGTAATGGAAGGCCATAGAGCTAACACAATATTTTTCAGGGCCATAGAGATAACTTTAAAAAAAAAAAAAAAAAAGGCCATAGAGATACACGCGAACTTGTAGAGGGCCATAGAAATAATTGGCCCAACAATAAGCCCTTGATTGCCTGCTATGTTTCAAAAAGAAAATAAACGCACTGTGACAATCATTTCAACCTTTGATTTGTCAAGTGGAAAGTTCTTGCTACGGACATTACAGATCTTGCTATCAGGTACTGTCCAACAGCTATGACCTTTTTCATTTGTATCCCGACAAATAATGCCCGAAAGCCAAGACAAATCTATTGGATCTGAATGGACACAAAAATAATGGCAAAGGTGTCATGTTATCACTTAGCAACTTATACAGATATCAGACTACAGAAATGGAGTTAGAAAAGAAACAAACCTGAGCTCTTAGCATCACTATCAGATTTGGTAGGCTCTTCCTATTTCAATGCAACTTTACTTTGAATGATCAACAGCGAAACTTTTTGCAAACCCTAGAAATTGGGTGAACATTCTAAGGCATGACTGTGACGCATAAACTTTTACATGCTGGCAAGGGCCAGAACGTCATAATCATAATAGGATCAGCAAAACAATTAAGTAACATGAAAAATTGTATGAGGGCATGAGGAATTGCTTACCGTGTCAGTGCTTATTTTTTTGCTGAATTTGCAAGTCACCAGTGTCAACATACAAAACATCAACTTCAAATGTATTGTTGGATATATATAAGATCAGAGCTTTGATGCTAGAAATTGCATTCGGCAACAGTTTGTGGGGTGCACTGTTTGGGGAATCTGTCCTCCATGACAATGCAATTGAGAAAGGAAACCCATCATTATTAACCTACACAAATATCAATCCAGTGTCATCAATAGTGGTCGAAGGCTCCAGATTGCATATCATATACCAAGCTATCATTTAAACATCATAAGATCATTATGTCCAAAATTATATAAAAACTCATGTCCTTGAATGAAAACAATATTTAAAAACTGCTAATGTTGAACATAACTAAAGAATAAATATGAGACAGATGTTTCCAAAAAATACACTGCCATAGGAAGAAAACTACAACGCACATAACATATATACTTATATAGTAAACAATACAAGGAGGAAATTGAAGTGAGAAATCACAAAAAAAAAAAAAAGATAATGCACAGGATCTTTTTAGTGTACAGGAAAAAATGAAACAAATTTAATCACCTATATTATCCAGCGATTGCTAACCAAAAAGTTTCCCCAAGAAACACTGAAGTTGTTCAAAAACATTTTTAGTGGATTTTGAAAAATACTTTAACCAGATAAATCACAGATAAATCAAAATAGTTTCCTTTGTTAGGACTTAAAAAGAACAAAAAAATGGCCGCACCATATACTTATTACTTATTACTTCTTCCGTTCAGAAATGATCTACACATGAAGGTTTTCGCAGATACCAAGGGGCAGCAGTTAATGCATGAATAGGCCAATGGATGCTATGTAATTTGAATAGACACTCAATGCATGCATGAGTACTACTCATGTGAAGATCAAATTGGGAAAACTCTAAAACCCTCATGTGTAGATCATTTCCAAACGGAGGAAGTAGATGGTATAAGCTTGTTCACATACACAATCATAGGCAATTTGCACTGACCAAGGAAAACAGCTATTTCTTGCCAACCTAACTAAATTACTATATAATACAATAATACATATCTGCAGCTCCACTAAACAGAGATTGAGATTATGAGCAACAAACTAGCAGAAGTGCTATGATAAACTAGCAGTTCCAGTGACACAGATATATCCAAACTTTAGGTATGTATAAGCCAGAATGCAATAATTGTGGTAACCACTACTATCACAATCAGTAATAAAGAGTATCTAATAACATGGAAAACAATAAATTCAGAAATTCCATAGCAAATTAAAAATATGAAGAAAAAAGAGCCAAGTAGTTAAATAATACCAGGAATTCCCTGCTTTTATATCATGGACATGCTTAGCTGTGGCCGTCTCCCGTTGCTTTGAGAAGAGGAAATTCAACACACTTAGGAAGATTTGGATATTGGATATTTTAAGTAAAGCACATTAACTATATTCTCCTGTACAAATCCAGCCACTATTTGCATATGTATACTGTTCTAAATTGCCTTACATCCCCTCTGTATTCTATTCTGACTTACACCTAACCATTATATAAGTTAATAAAGAAAGATCCAAATGAATACATATACCACAACAGTGTAATATAAGTTAATAAAGAAAGATACAAATGAATTATCAAAACAATACATAAACCACAACAGTGTAAAAAGGAAATCCACAGGTAAACCATGCTAATCCACAATGCACTAATATCAAATAGTGACAACTCATGGAACAAAATGATGCAACCTCAATAGGAGAACTGGAGAAAAATCACAACAGTAAACGAAAACAAAGACACACATCACCCAGCGTGCGGCAAAGGTGTGCAGCCTGGGATTTCCCTAATAAGCAGACTACTCCACTGTAACATCTTTAGGAGCACGACACGCATCCCCTTTCCAACAGACTTCAGAATGTCATAATCCCATTCACGAAGAAAAGGATCTCCCCCATCGGCAAGTGGACCTAATATCGCTGGGTGATAGAAACTTTCAAACTGTGAGGTACTTTCGCCTTTTGAAAGAAGTAATTTGACCTTCCTTCTTTTCCGCTTGAGATCGGCTGCTAGTTTCGGATTTAAAGGAACACCATTGTTCCATCTGTACACTCTCTTTGCGCTATGTCTGAATATTTCAAACCGGTAAGTCATGGCAGCATAGTCACGTTTCTTGTCGAAAGCCTTGCACCAGCGCTCATATAGGGCCCAAAGAGCATCATCCGATTCAAGGTCCTTGGCCGTTGGAGTCTTGGAATCCTCTGTAGTTTCATAAGAGTTAGTAGTGTCGAGAACGCACAATGAATTTCATGCAACTGGGTTTTTCACGCGAGCACAAAGGATTTATGTGATGGATGGATGGATTCGTAGCCTCCTCCCTAGCTATCTAGGGAAATTGGACCTCCTTTAACAGGGAGAGGGTGGGGATGATTCAACCAAAAAAAACAAAGAGAAGAGGGTGAGGTGGGGTTGGTTTACCTGGTAAGTGGGCGTAATCAGCGCTCGTAGGTAAGCGAGGATTTGGGCAGCCCAAGTCCAGCAACCTTACGCGGTCCACAACAGCGATGTCTATGGCTACGTCGGCCGCACGCGCTGCGCGAGGTGCGGCAGCAGCAGCGGCGCGAGATGCGGCAGCAGCAGCGGCGCGAGATGCGGCGAATGACGTTCTACGGACAGCCAGCCCGCAGGAGACTCGATGCCTTGGTTGCGGCGGCCGGGTCTGCGGCTACGTCGGCCGCACGCGCTGCGCGGGAGGCGGCAGCAGCAGCGGCGCGAGATGCCAATGATGCTCTACGGGCAGTCCGCAGGAGACTCCATGCCTTCGTTGCCATGGCGGCGTGAGATAAGGCGGCCGGATCTGTTCTCGTTGGTGTCTGTCTCTCTATATATCCAGCGATAAGAAACCCTAGGGTGACCTTTCGATGGGGGTTTTGGATTCAATCTGGGATTGGTTTGTTTTTCTGGTTCGGATTGTTGATTGGGCCTTTATAGTTTGGATGGGAATGAGCTGAGGTTCGTAATGGGCTGAAATTATAGAAAAGGGATCTCCAGCCATCCACAGCCGCAGGCTCGCAGCAACCGGTGCACAGCTGAAGGCTGACCAGCCAAAAGACGTCTTCCTCAAGGCCTTTGTTTAGCCAGCCCACACGGTATCGGCCCCGCCTGCCGGGCCACCGTCGTGTGAACACTTGCTCCCAGTAAAATCACACCACGCGGGGGCTTTACTTGCAAAAAGCGCGCAAATAAAAATCTCACGCAGGAGCAACAGACAAAACTGTTATGAATGAGTCAATCTCTACATCTCTTCTCTACTAAAAGAACAAAACGTGGACACTTTTTTGGTGCGGACTTTTTGGTTTGGCTCGCTTCACCCCCCCCGTCCCGATCCTTCGCCGCCGAGAAAAGGAAACCACGACATGCGTTCATTTCCATTCCGTGAGAAAAAAAAATTGGAAGGTGAGATCCGGCGTTACTATTTAAAAAGGAAGGACATAATTATCCGTGAGAAAAAAATTGGAAGGTGAGATCCAGCGTTGCTATTTAAAAAGGAAGGACATAATTATATCAATAAAAAAAAAAAAGGGAAAGGATCCCGTGCGTTGCATGAGTAATAATTAAATTTTATTGTTCCCATTTATTCCATATTTGGAGAAGATCAAAGGATTGTGAGGAAAAAAAAAGGAAGACTTCCATCACGCATCAAATTAACACGACAATTAAGCAGTTCTTGCATGCGTACTACGCGCCCTCCTCCTTTTGTCTCCTTTTCTCCGGCAGCCCTGGTCTCCATCCCTCTACACCGCACCTCGCCCTCTACTCTCGAACTCCTGCGGAAAATTGGGCCTCGGCTACTATCTGCACGGCCGCACATTGCCGACGCCGTCGTGCCTGTTCCGATCTGCTGTACACCGCCACGAAAGCCGATCCATTGCCACTGCAAAGGAGAAGGTGTCGCCCCGCACGCAAGGTGCTCAGGTCTACGTCGGGCCCTTCATCAATGAGGAGCACCCAACAGCAACAGGTATGCTCAACCCTTTCTTCCCTTCGTGCTTTGCGAACTGTGCACCAAAACCCTGGAATCATTTGTATTCTGATCTGATTTTATTACATGTGTATATGTGTCCCTTTCAAGATTTGCCAACAAGATTTGCCAACTGAGCACCCAAACCCTGGAGTCATTTGTATTCTTATCTGATTTAATTACAAGTGTGTGTGTCCCTTTCAAGATTTGCAAATTGAGCACCCCAAACCTCTGAATTTCTTTACTCTTTGATTTCATTTGATAACATCAATAAAGGGGTGACCTTTGTCCAATATAACTTTGTTTGTTGTCTGACTGCAACAAGGTGAAACTGAGAACTCAAGTTGGTGACTTTATGGTAAATAAATCTACATCCTGATTTTCGTAAGGTTTTATATATTTTCCAATTTGTTTTCTGAGTTGTTGGAGACTGTTGCATTGCTTTCTCTTATTTCTCTTATAATGAAATGGCAGAGCATTT
The DNA here is from genome assembly GCA_015847255.1 of Hyparrhenia diplandra. Lineage (NCBI taxonomy): Eukaryota > Viridiplantae > Streptophyta > Magnoliopsida > Poales > Poaceae > Hyparrhenia > Hyparrhenia diplandra. Next base: position 186,871 of record JADLZK010011355.1, on the reverse strand, counting down.
TTAAAAAAAATTGCTTAAAAAAATAGATCACCCACTAAATTTGCTAAAAAAAAAATGGTAGCTCTAATGGCCTGAGCTTCATGGCCACGGAAGAGCAGGCCTCCACAGGCCGCCACCGCCACCGCCATGACTACCTTCGGGACAGGTGGATCCGGTCCCCGCATCCGAAAAACGCGGAAGTGTGGGCTCGGTGGATCTGGTCCATGTATCCGAAACCGCAGAGTGGCACTACCACCGATGGCCATGAGCAAAACCGTGAAACATGCCTCACATACACAAATCACTTACCCTCGCCCCGAAGGCGAGCGGTCGAGTCCTTTCCGCCTTGAAGGCGAGTGGATCGGGGATCGCCGTGCCGGCCTGGCTCCCGACCCCGCGTAGTTCGGCTTTTTCGGCGCTGCCCCCACAGGCCGGGCGTGCGGCGAGCACGGATCGCGCGCCCCGACGCCTGGCGTCTCCAGCACGCGACCTTGCTCCCGGGCCGTGGGACGGCGCAGATCTCTCGCGGCGTCCGGCAAGACCTGCTGCCGGCGACTGGCGGCCCCGCGCGTAGCGACGTCCCAAGAGCCTCGGGCGCCTCAGCGTCCCGGCGTCCGGCTGCAAAGGCGTCACCGAGCCCGGCGCCCTCAGCGGTCCGGCGCCCGGCGGCGGGCCCAGGCGGCTGGCGCGCGGCATCCGGCGCCCAGCCTTGGCGGCCAGACGCTACGCGTATCCGGCGCCCGGCGCTTCCGGCCAGCCCGGCGCTGCTGACGCCCCAGCGCCACAAGAAGGCCGGACTGGCGCCTCCGGCCCGACGTGCGGCCAGACGCGCGGCTTCGGCTAAGCGGCACGGCTCGACGCCTCGCCCGCTGTCTCGCGGCCGCCGGCCGCTCGGCCCCCACGCTTCGACGGAGCGCGGACGGAGCGCGGGCCGAGGCCACCTCGGCCGGCCGCCCGCTCCTCTCACTCGGTCCCCCTTCCCGTCCCTCGTCTCAAAGAGGATAAGGAAAGAGAGTGGCGAGGGTAAAATTGGAAAGAAAATAAAAGGGGAGTTAGGGTTAGGGTTCAACCCTCCATATTTATATAAAACATGGGCAAATCGAGCCGTCGATCTTGATGGACGGCCGGGAAACGATCAGGCCCCCGATGGGCCAGCTTTGGACACCGGGGACCCTAGAATGGCCTCTTTGTGGCCCGAAGCCACTATGGTAATTATTTTGCCATTCTATTTTATTTGCATAAATTACCTTGTTTAATTACAGCAATTTAAATTCGGTATTTAAATTCCGTAAATACCGTAATTTATTTTCGATATTTAAATTCCTACGAAATTTATTTATTGCAATTTATATTTAAGCATTTAAATCCTGTAGATTTATTTATTGCGATTTATATTTATAGCATTACACTTGGGAAATTTTTGCGGTGTCCTGAAGACCATGCATCTCAGAATCCCGAAGATTACATGTGGTCGACAAATCATTAATCCTACACATTGGATGTGCGGGCATGTCGGACATTGCAAAGAGGGACTTTGAGAAGCTCGTCGTTGAAGGCGAAGAACTACCTCACTTGGGCTATTGATGCCGAGAACGTGCTCGAGGGCATGAAACTTCGATCATACCATTACCCCGTTTGAGGAGGGTAAAGATGGACGTACAAAATGTGATAAAGCAAATGCGTTGTATCTCATACGACATCATCTTGACGCAGACCTGAAGTCCGAGTACTTGACCGAGAAGGATCCGTTGGTGTTATGGCAATCCCCTCGAAGGATCGCTTTAGCCAACAATGATCCATTATGCTCCCGAGAGCACAACATAACTGGATCACTCTCCGCTTTCGGGACTTCAAGTCCGTGACGGCATACAATTACGCTTTACACAAGATTGTGTCTAAATTAACGATCTGTGGCCAGAAGATCACGGACACGGATATGATTGAGAAAACATTGTCCACCTTCCACCCTCGAATATAGTTCTACAACAACAATACCGTAACTCAAAGTACACCAAGTACTGACGATCTCATAGAGGTGTTGATGTTTTGGAACAACAGAATGAAGTTCTTATGAACAACCATTCTCGCTTTCGACCCATCGGCTCGATAGCCGTGCACGAAGCACATGCGATGGCCATGCCCGAAGCACATACTAATATTACCGAGAGTTCTCGCAATCAAAATAAGAGCCATGGGAAGAGGCAATGGAAGGGGAAGAAGGGAGCCATGTTCAAGGGCAAAGGCAAAGGAAAGCCTAAGGCCGAGGTATGCCCAAGAAGGAGCAAGGTCGGAATGGTGGAGAGGGGCAAACCAATGCTTCGGTGTGGAGCAAAGGGACATTGGTCTCGCAAATGCCGCACCCCCAAACACCGGTTGACCTCTACCAAAGAAAGCAAGGGCAAGGGCAAAGGCCCCGAATCTCACTTCACCATTGAGCCCGAAGCTCACGTCACTTGCGATAACATGATTATCGACGCCGATGGAAATGGTGAAAATTACCTCCTTAATAGTGACATATTTGGGGATACTCAGTAAACCCCAAAGAGGTTAAGTCACCCAATGCAATGCCCACATGTATTAGTTTCAATTTCGTAAGTTTGGCCATGCATGCTCCAGAGAGCATTTGTAATGTAGTAAATGGTCCAAACTCAAGTGAGATTTCCCGTGATTTGTGTAATGTTATCTTTTAAAATGAATGCTTTATGCTTTATGTTAAATTCCTACTTATTATGGTATTTAACAAAGATTCGTGGGGACCTATGGCTGAAAAGGAGTTATGTCTTGTAGACAAATGCACCACTAACACCATACTAAGGGAGACTAGATATTTCCAAACATTGACTAAGAAAAATGGAAATATCATGACCATTGCCTAAGCAATGCTCACATTGTAGGCACCACCTAAGTGCTACATTAGTTCTCCCTATGGGTACACAAATATTTGTGAAAGATGCATTGTTGTACCCCGACTCAAAGTGAACGCTTTTGAGTTTCAAGGATATCCGTGCGAATGGTTTCCATGTTGAAACCGAGATTGAGAAAGGTATTGAATACCTTCTCATCACTAAATTCGACTTTCCGTTATCGGAAACAAGTGGTAGAAAGGCTCCTTCATCGCCATCGGGTTTGTACTACACGCACATAAAACCCACTCGAAGGATATGTTGCCATGCAAGCCATATTCAAAGACTCGGAGTCATTTCGAATGTGGCATGACCGCTTTGGGTCATCCCGGGTTGACTATGATGAGAAGAATCATCAACAATTCTCATGGCCATAGTGTTAAAAGCTTCCCAAATCCTCGAAGATTTTATATGCACCGCGTGTGCAAAGGGAAAGCTAATCACTAGACCGTCCCCCCTGAAGATTAGGGATGAGTCACCCGCATTCCTGCAAAGGATTCAAGGTGACATCTGTGGACCTATTCAGCCCCTGTCGGGCCCGTTTAGGTACTTCATGGTACTAATTGATGCATCCACTAGGTGGAGCCATATGGACTGTTGTCCACTAGAAACCATGCTTTCTCCAAACTCATTGCACAAATAATCGATTGAGAGCAAGTTTTTCCTGATAACCGCATCCAATCCATTCGGATGGACAATGCCGGTGAATTCAGGTATAAAGCTTTCGATGATTATTGCCTTGCATTGGGGATTAAAGTTAAGCATTCAGTACCACATGTCCACACACAAAAAATGGTCTAGCCGAGTCCCTAATCAAGAGGATTAAGTGGATTGCAAGACCATTATTGCAGAATTGTAAGCTACCAACCGGTTGTTGGGGCCATGCGGTGTTACACGCAAAAAATTAATTCAACTCGTGGCCAACCGCATATCATGAGGCATCCTCCTCGCAAATGGTGCGTGGGAAAGAACCAAGTATTTCCCATCTGCGTATATTTGGCGTCTTTGTATATGTGCCAATACCACCACCTCGGCGTACATCAATGGGACCCTACCGGAAGTTGGGGATATATGTTGGTTATGAGACTCCGTCCATAATCAAATATTTAGAGCCTATGACCGGGGATCTTCATACGGCTCGATGCGCCGATTGTGTCTTTGATGAAGACCATTTCCGGCATTAGGGGAGATAGACATCCAATGGAATGCCAGAAATTGAATGGAATGCAACCGGAATGCAATCCATCGACCCATGCACCAATCAAACCGAACTAGAAGTTCTGGAGAATTATACATTTGCAAAATCTTGCGAATGAGCTGCCCGATGCCTTCACGATCATAAAAGGGTGACAAGGTCGCATATACCGCGCGTAAATACGCCGGAGAGAGTCCAAGTACCCCTGGAAGGGCACTAACTCGATGTCTCCACCAATCCTAGGAAAAGGGGGGAGACCTCCGGTCAAAGGACAAGGTTCCGCGGAGACGTCCGCATAGACAAGGTCCTAAGCAACCCGCACCACTTAAGGAATCAATTGAAGAAGCTCTACCTGAAGTAGAGAATGCCGGCCGAAGTGGCAAACCAACCCGAAGTTGGAGAAATCCCTCGAAGGACATCATCCCGAAGATGAAAATCCCAATGCACCGTGCGCACAACATCGCATTGAAGGTTGGAACACCCCAACTCAATCGTTGAGGGAAATCACGATGAGTGGGAAGACGATCTTGAGGAGATCGCCACGAATTATGTGGAATCGGAGAATCATACAATAGAAAGACCACAGTTGTCGACATATATATTTTGCCTCCAAAATTGCCGACTCATTGATTCGGATCCGTAACCCAAGTCCTTGATGGAGTGCCGAAGCGCCCGACCGAAACAATAGAAATCAGCAATTGAGGCGTAATCGCACTCGCTTTTGCATATGAAGGTTTTTGGACCTGTAGTCCTAACACCTCCAAAAGTCATCCCCCGTAGGATGTAAATGGGTCTTCACTCGAAAGAGGAATGAACATGGCCAGGTGGTAAGATATAAAGCGAGGCTGGTGGCACAAGGGTTCACGCAGAGACCCGGCATCGATTTTGATGAAACATATTCTTCATTTATGAGTGGCATAACGTTCCGATATCTCATTTCTATGGCGCCTAATATGAATTTAAAAATGCAGTTGATGGATGTCGTGACCGCATACTTGTATGGGTCACTTGATTCGAAATTTATATGAGAGTTCCTGAAGGACTCAAGATCCCTGGACCGAATCAAAAACGCAACATGTTTAGTGTTCGCTGCGGCCCGATCATTATATGGCTTGAAACAATCCGGAAGGATGTGGTTCAACCGTTTGAGTAACTACCTCCTGAACAAGGGTTACGCAAACAACGATGATTGTCCTTGTGTGTTCATAAAGAAATCCAAAGATGGATTTTACATCATCTCAGTCTATGTTGATGATTTGAACATCATTGGAACCATAAAGGATATTGAGGAAGCATCGACTTACCTCAAGACGGAGTTTGAGATTAAAGACTTGGGTAAAACCAAGTTACTCGTTTGGGCTGCAGCTCGAACACCTCCATGAAGGAGTGTTTGTACACCAGTCCACCTACACTAAGAGGGTACTTGAAAGGTTTAATATGATCAGAAGCCATCCCCTGAAAACCCCTATGGTCGTTCGATCATTGGAAATGGATAAAGACCCATTCCGACCCAAGGATGAGGATGAAGAAATATTGGGACCTGAAGTTCCATATCTCGATGCCATAGGAGCACTAATGTACCTTGCAAATTGCACAAGGCCCGATATTGCATTTGCAAAGAAACCTGTTGGCAAGGTACGCCGCTCCCACCGTAAGACATTGGGTTGGTGTAAAAACTATCCTCGGTATTTACAAGGTACCCAGGACCTTGGATTATGGTACCCGAAAGGAGGGGATTTCACTATGGTGGGTTATGTTGACGCTGGCTACATGTCTGACCCTCATAATGCCAAGTCACAAACTGGTCTTGTTTTTCTCTATGGTGGTGCAGCCATTTCCTGGCGGTTTGTAAAGCAGACTTTGGTTGCAACATCTACCAACCACTCAGAAATAATCGCATTGTATGAAGCCTCACGTGAATGTGTTTGGCTACGACGAATGATTGATCACATCCAGAAGTCATGTGGCATGGAAACTATCAACACCCCTACCATTATCTATGAAGATAATGCGGCTTGTCTTGCACAGATGCATATGGGCTATGTCAAGAGCAATCTCACGAAGCATATTGCTCCTAAATTCTTCTATCCTCATGAGCTCCAAGAGAGCGGGGGAAGTGAATATCCCGCAAGCTAGGTCCCGTGTGACAATCGCGCATTGTTCACAAAATCTCTCGCCGCCTCTACCTTCCACAAGCATATTTGTGGGATTGACATGAGACGACTTAGAGAGTTGCAAGGTTCAAGGGGAGAATTTCCCCAGAAAGCATAAGCTCATAAACTTGACCCCGAAGGTCATGGGTCGATCCTGAAGATCCGACCAAAGTATCGATCGTTGTACTCTTTTTTCCCTTGATGAGTTTTATCCCACCGGGTTTTCTCATGCAAGGTTTTTAACGAGGCAACCGGTGCAATTCAAGTCGGTGCATGCGATGTACTCTTTTCTCCTACTCTTTTTCTCACACGGGTTTTGAGAGGAGTTTTTAACGAGGCATTGATACTGGGTTTTTAGAGGAGTTTTTAACGAGGCATTGATGTAGCACTTAATTGGCCAAGAGGGAGTGTTATGAATGAGTCAATAAACAGTAAAAGCTGAACTCATTATGGTGGCCAATTATTAATGTATAGTAGGAGGAGCACTGTAGCAATCACTATAGCAAATTTGTAACTATTCTTATTGTCTCCCTATAAAGAGAGTCACCTCAGTTGATGTAAAGAAGAGACAAAGTGAAGTAATAAGAATACTGAGCTCCTTCTTCTCTCATTGTGTGTTCTTGTGTTCTTCCTATTCCGTGAATCTACAATACAAGGCTGATTTCTAACAAAAACAAATCCACGCTTTCCTTGGCTCCTCCTCCATCCGTCGCGGTCGGGTCCAAGGCCAACGAACCAATCCCCTACCCGCCCGCCCGCCGCCATTCTCCCATCCCGAGAGGGGCGTCTCTCTCCTCCTCCTTTCCATCCCGCTTCTATCGCCGCCTCCATCTCCAAAGGCCGCGTCGAATTCCTTTCCTCCATCCACCGCGTCGTCCGGCCGCCGAGGAGGAGGATGCCGGGCGCCGCGAGGGGGCAGCTTGGATCCGTCCCGTGAGTGCCGAACCAGGGCCTTACCTCCATGGGTTCCCGATCGCCTCGCGGTTCGACCAGAATCGGTGTTATTGGTTTTTTTCTTTGGTCGCCGGTGCGATGCCGGGACAAGTTTTGGAAGGCTCCGCCCGGCGGCGGAGGTGGCGAGGGGCTACTCACCGCGGGGCGAAGGAGGTGAGGCGCCGCTTGACCGAAACCTACCTTTTCGCTTAACCGTGGAGGCGATGAGGTTATGTTGGTATTATTTTTTTTTGAAACAGTCCGGGTTTCCTACCGATATCATTAAGTGAAAGAAAGAGTTTTACAACACGCCGCAAGAAGCGTCCCCACCCGCAACATCGCTACGAGGGTAGACTCACGCCGATACAACAGAGAAACAACGACCAAGAAAATAAAGGCCGGAGTTCTCGAGAGGCCGGAAGGTCATCGTTGCCCAAAGACAAGAAGCGCAGCTCGACTTCCGACCGTAGCCCCGACGATCACATCCTAACCGAAGTCGAATTCCACAGCGCCTTCAGGGAAGGATACGGCGTCCCGAGAACGCCGTCGCCGCCGTCGGGATAGACCGGGTCTTCACCCGTGGACAAATACTAGGGACACGACGCCCTCAACAGGGAAACGACGCCCGCAGGCGATGAGGTTATGTTGGTATTATAGACGTCATGTAAATCGTAATTGTGTTGGTCTTGTTTGTCGACCGGCGGCTAGAATTAGACTGAGACTGGGGGGTAGGTGGTTTAAGCGGTGGAGACGTGTGGTTGCAAGTTTAGTTATTGCAGCAGTTGCCATGATCCCATGAAGCAGATTGTTCATAGTTTGGTGATGGGTTGGTTGCTTTGTTATGGCAGTGTTTTGTGGGCCAAGGGAATGATTTAATGCTTTTATTTATGGCTTATATCTTAGTGGGGTACTCTTTGGTTTATGCCTTGCATATTAGTTGAGAAATGCTACTAGCATATATTCTTCAAAGTAACTTTTTGTGTGAGATTCTTGACAAGCTATACCTGGAGAAACCCAACTGGTTTTGCAATTGTTTGCGCCTTCTATATAGATATAGATGAAGCATGCTTGGTAGTTTCTAAATTTAAAATTGTATATGGGGTTCATTTGTGTGTGATCAAATCATGGTATTTGGCTACACTTTGTTATGCATTTTATGCTTTGTTTCTTCTTAATTTGTACCTTATTTCGTCCCTATGCCAGCACCCGCTAGTGCTGCTTTATTTCCATGCTGTAGTTTCGTTTCGACCCTATGCCAGAACCCTCTAGTGTTTTATTCCCATGCTGTAGTTTCTACATCTTTATGTGGTAACTCATATACATTGTTATTCTACATGTTCAGATGACTGTCTGTGATGCGTTGAACTCTGCATTGGATGAAGAGATGTCTGCTGATCCTTCTGTTTTTCTGATGGGAGAAGAGGTATCACCTGGAAAAATTCTTGCTGCTGGTCTTTTTTCCCTGTTCAGTGTGTTCTTTATAATTCATATATTCTTGCTCATTTGTGTAGGTTGGAGAGTATCAAGGTGCATACAAGGTTTGTAAAATTTTTAAGGACCAGTGTGTTTGCTTTTACCTGTCGGTAACTTATCAGTGAAATCTTAAATCCTCCCACTTTTTATAATATTCGTCGGTGTCCTGTTGCAGATTTCTAAGGGCTTGCTTGACAAGTATGGTCCTGATAGGGTTCTTGACACACCTATCACAGAGGTGCAGTATTAAAATCCTGAAACCATTGCTCTCAGGCTACGTAAACATGATCACACAGGCACACACTTACTGCTTTCTCTTTGTACTCTCAGGCTGGCTTTACTGGCATTGGTGTTGGTGCAGCTTATCAAGGTCTTCGGCCTGTTATAGAATTTATGACATTTAATTTCTCGATGCAGGTCAGATTTTGATATTAGCAACAAACAGAAATATTTTTACTTGCTTGTCTTGAAGTATATCCTTGGACATCTGAGTGTACTGTAGTTGGTTGCTATTCACTATTCACCTGTTTCTTAAAGAAATTCGTAGTTATCTAAATTTTGTGTAGTATGGCAGTATTTTTTTGTATGAAAATTGATTTCAACTTAGTTATGTGGCACATTTGCAAATTTGCCACTGATTTTAGTTTTTGCAAGAATGCCACTCAAATGATAGTTCTGGTGGCATTTTTGCCATTTTCTAGTGGTATAAGCCTGAAAATATTGGTTCAAAGTAGTTCCAAATTTGCAAGCGCCCCTAGCAAAACCATACTTTTTCTCCCACATTGATTGCAAATGATCCATAATTATCTAGGAATTCTATCGATTGATGCTTGCATCAATTCCTCTTGCTTATTTTCCCTGAATTACTGTCAAAAGGCAATTACTTCATCTTTATGGTTTGTATTAGTTATACTTGCCATTGTCACTATGTCAATCCTTTGCTCTGTGAACATGTTTGCATCACTTTATAAATTAACGGTGTAAAATAAAATGACAAGTTTTGAGCGAAATTACAGAAAAATTGCACAACGAGTTACTTTACCATATCTATACTTAGGGAGCTGAGCAGTAGTTTTGTAATTGTGAACTTTTATGATACATTGTACCTGTTTTGATACATCTTTTGCTAGTACCTTGATTATGAGATTACAACTGTTCTATCATGAATTTACTAACTCAATTGTATGCAGTGTTATGCAGCTTGGTTTGCACATGTTCCAGGACTTAAGGTTCTGACACCATACTCTTCAGAAGATGCTCTAGGCTTGCTCAAAGCTGCTATTAGGGATCCTGATCCTGTTATATTCCTAGAAAATGAATTGTTGTATGTTAGTCTGATCTTGTTGAATCATTTTGCTGGCTACCTATCATTTTTCTGACATGCTGTTGTACCATTTGCAGTTATGGAGAATCTTTCCCAGTTTCCGCTGAAGTGCTTGATTCTAGTTTTTGCCTACCAATTGGCAAAGCTAAGGTATGTTGTGTCTTGGATGCATACAAGTCTATGGGAAAAACATTAGTTTAGGTAGGACTTTTCCATTCGTTTACCTTGGGAGGGTTGAATGGAGTTCGTATTGATGAACCACCTTGGGTGTAGAGATCAGATACAAACTTGTCGGTATATGTATAATATATATTATATATATGTAAGAATGCTTTCAAAACGGGTTTCCCTTATTTCCATTTCCGGATTATACTTGATATTATATGTGCACTTTACTGTGGGCCTCTTCTTTCTGTAGATAGAACGTCAGGGTAAAGATGTTACCATTACTGCGTTCTCCAAGATGGTTGGCTATGCTCTCCAGGTATGTCATGATGTATTTTGTAAAACAATGTAAAGGAGGATTAATTATTAGTCTATCGTTCATTAATCATTACCCTATAGGTTGACAGATAATCAGCATGTGTTTCCCAATATAATCAGCTGTAGGGATTTGGATTTACTGCATCAATGCACTTTTGTTACTCATTAAACTGATCTACAAAGTTGTTTTATTTTTGTCCTAAGACGGATATTTAGGTGACAGATGGTTTTAGTACTGCTTATGTCACTTGTCTGTCTCTATTTTTCATCATAGTGGGCTGTTATGTTGGTGTATTCTCATGCTTAGTTTGTCTTCAGGCTGCAGAGATACTGTCCAAGGAAGGAATCAGTGCTGAGGTAATTCCTTTTGTAGACGTTATAGTTTCACTTGTTCAGTATTGCCATCTAGTTTTCTCCATATGCCATCTGTAGTACCTGATTTTTGGTTCATATTTGTTGACAGGTGATTAACCTTCGATCGATCAGACCACTTGACAGAGCTGCTATTAATGCATCTGTCAGGAAAACCAACCGATTGGTGACTGTTGAAGAAGGGTTCCCCCAGCATGGGATTGGTGCCGAGATATGGTTCTCTCTAGCCCTTACCCTCTCACACATTTGTGTGTGGTATCTCGTATTCTAACACATGTTTGTTGCAGCATGTCTGTTGTAGAAGAAAGCTTTGAGTACCTTGATGCACCAGTTGAGAGGATCGCTGGAGCTGATGTACCTATGCCCTATGCTGCCAACCTTGAGAGATTGGCTGTTCCACAGGTCCTATTCTTTGCCTTCCATCCTAGATTTTTCTATTAGCTCTTGTATACCCTGTTGAAGACTGCTCGCTCTTCCATGCTGCTTATGCTATTTATCATAACTTGTCGTATCCTGTATTCCTAGGTTCATTAGTTATTTATTTAACTTCATTTATGAATTGTATGTCCAATCCTTAGAAATTCCACCAGTGGCTAATTGTGTAAAAGATGGTCAGTAGTAGTCATAAAAAAAATTGTTTCCTTCGGAACCATCAAAGCCTGACATTTTACCATAACTTGTGTTACATACGGCCACACTAAATCACAAATCAGATACTGTTGTCAGCTCCTGCATTTTTGCACAGCTTGTGTATCTGTTACCCGCCACCCGGATATGCCTGAAGGATTGTCCTGCCATGTTTAGGAGTTGGGTAGTTTCTTTGTCTGTCTAGTTGTGCATACCAGGTAGCCATTGTGGTCAAAGTGGTCACACAGCATAACATTGCCATTATTGGTTGGTTGCTTGGCTGTAATGTTTGATGCTATGCAGAAGACTTGAAACTAGTAAGATGGGTGTGGATCTTGTTTTGGTAGTTGAATAACTCATTCGGGAGATAATTGAGTAGCATTTTTGGGGCTGCTCATGGAAAGCGAATATAAGTTTTTACAATTTTGCTACAATGCTATACTTTTCTTTTTAAACATGCTATTTGTCATCGATTTGTGGATTTACTTATTATTGGTTCAAATGTGTGGGCTGTTTGTCATCGATCTGTGGATTTACTTATTATTGGTGCTGTGAGTCCTCGATCTGGGAACCTAGTAGTCGATCTGGTAACTGTGGGAGGCTTTTGTAGGCGGCACGGAGATGATGTCGTGAACTAAGTATTTGGAGTTACTATTCATAACTTGATTTCAAATAATTGTTTGTGGTATCCTTTTAACAGGGTTTTAGGTCGACCATGCGACCGCCACCGCCGCCCGAAGGCTCCTCTCGCGCCGAGGCCCTTCCTCCCTCTTCCTCTCCACGGAGCAGTTGCTACCTTCCCGCCTCGGCTTCAGGCGCTGGATGGCGCAGCGGCCCGGCGGGGACGACGACTCCCCGATCGCGGTCCGTCGGCGGGGACAGTGACCGCGCGCCCACCGAGACGGAGCAGCTGTTCCCCGGCCGCGACACAAGCACTGGTACATCGGTATGAAGCAGCCCGAGGGGAAGGATGGGAAGGATGCCACGAAGGAGCAGATGATCCAGTGCTACATCCAGACGCTCGCCAAGGTCCTTGGAAGGTATAGCCTCTCTATTTCCACTCGCCGACGCGCCATCCCTGCTGTCTCCACTCGCCGACGCAGTTTATTATGGAAAAATAAGCTGACGACGATTTTTTATGTCATGATGCAGCGAAGAGGAGGCCAAAAAAAAGATGTACAACGTCTCATGTAAAGAGTTCTATGGATTTGGATGTGAGGTTGATGAGGATACAGCTAAAAAAACTTCAAGGTTTGTTCTACGTGCTGTAATCTTCTTGCTGTCTAAGGCCCACTGCACACTGTCATCTTTGTTATCAGTCAAATCACAGTCATTCAGTAATAGAAGTAGGTCCTTCCAGTTTTCAAAAAGTTGTGGAGAGAGAGTTTTTCTAAAATCAATATACCAGTTCCCATCTACATAGCAGTCTTTCAGCTTGCAACTAGGATCTCTAGCAATATTATACAGCTCACTGAACAGGAGTTTCAGGGGGACAGGTTGTAACCAGCAATCCTCCCAAAACCTGCACAGTCCACTATCCCTTACTTTCATGACAGCTCCCCACTTAAAAAGATTTTTAACCTTGTGAAGCCCCTTCTAGAATTGTGACCCCTGTGGGTTTGGATTCAAAAAAAAATTGCCATCTCTTAAGTATTTTGCTTTGATTATTTTGAATCACAACTCATCAGGTTGTTGGTATATTTTCCAAATCCATTTGATTATTTTGAACCACAACTCATCAGGTTGTTGGTATATTTTGAACCACAACTCGGTTTTTTTTAAATATTTGTTAAAGAAATTTATCTAATTTAATTTGTTTTATGTTGTAGGTCTTCCCGGTGTTCTTTTCAAGATTCCAGACTCTTACGTTGATCCCGAGTACAAGGATTATGGAGGTAGTCATCTTACCTTTATCACAAGCATATGATCTGCTTGCAAAATAAATTAAACCTATGCATTTTTAATTTCACTTCTCTGAGCTAGCCAATGATGGCTCTGTGGGACTAACAATCTTTGGAATTTTGATTTGTTTGATCCGTGAATTGTCTCGATTAAAAAAAAAAACAGTGTATGCGTAATATGTTAGCATAAGCATAAATAAATATAGCAAAATAGTCCGTAAGCGTTCTATGATTTCTTTTAACGTTGCAATGTTATTAACGTTCTATGATTTCTTTTATTTTGCAGTGGAGCTATTAGTTGATGGAGTTATTGTTCCGAGGACTCCAGAGAGGCAGATGAGGGTTGACCCAGACAGTTTTAAAAACTACAAGAAATGAGTGATAAGAACTCTATTGGTTTGAAAACGCATTGTGTTTGTTACTGGCCAACTCTGCCTATTGTGCCTGTTTGATAGAGCTCCACCAGCCCTAGATGTACGAATTATTGTAGCTAAACACTTTTAGCTCTACCATTGATAATTACGGTTGACAAAATTATTTGGAGAAACAAATATTGCACGTATTTTCTCCAAACTTCGCACGCACACACACACCAAGTCAAACTTTCGCACACACACCAACGACAACACTTGTTTAAGGACACCAATAGCGCTCTTGTGACGGACTACAGCCCCTAGACACACCACAGCCACACACGGCTTCTATCAGCACTGAAATAGTAGTGTTGGTGCACTAAGAACAGCTGGATTATACATGAACTGGAGAACTTACTACTAGTCCAAGTCTTGAATATTGTGGAGGATCTGAAACATTCGGAATCTTCTTCAAACTGCCATTATTTTCCTCTGGGAATGCTAATCTGCAGAATTACAACTCTTATAACTACAGCATGAGAATAAAGTGACAATCATTACACAAACCCAATAAGCAGAACAATTGCTGTTAGATGGATTACACGTAAAAGTTGTTCAACCTATTTCAAATATTCAGATTAGCATTCATTCATTCATCCAATGAACTATAGGTAGGGACACTTAAAATAACCCAACTGAGTGTAAAACTTCAAATTAAGAGACTGGGTTCCAAATTAAAACTTCAAAATAACCCTTTGGAACTTTCGATACATCATACATGGATGTCCATGCAGAATGTCGAGAACAAATTAAAAGTGAGTCGCTTTACCTTAGAGTCTTTGGAGTGCGTGTATAAAACACCTCATCCCTCTCGTCAAGTCGCTTAAATCTCCGTGTATTTTGTTCATCGTGAGCCACTTGCTACAGGATAAGCCATATGACTGTTACTTGTACTGCACTACAGTGTGATAAGAGCAAGAACAATAACCCCGCCCGCTCGTTGGCGACTAGGAGCTCCAGCTCAGAGCAACGATTTATGGTGTCGCCGGCATTTAATGCAGCAAAGGGGAGCAGCACACCACAGTAGCCAATAAGCGACCAAGCGCATTAGCAGCACAAATAATGAGAGTTGCATGCATGCGTTTTTCGCCGCTTGAGTCGGCGAAGTCGCGAAGTCGCCCGTCCTGCCTTTCTCGCTCCTCCATGTCGGGGCAAGATGACGTGGTGGGCTTAGTCGCCCGACGAAACATGTCCATTATACTTGCTCTAAAAGAATGAATCTGATAGCTAGGCTACTCAATACTGATGCTGCGCTGCTAAAGCAGCATAAACTGATCTCACTTCCAAAATATTGCTTTCAGTAGAGACAACAAGAATAGATATGCCCAGCGTATTCAAGTGAATGGTAAAAGTGTAACGATTCACAACAATAACCAAAAGGTCTACATCACTCACCTAACAAGGAGGCGGCAATGGAATTTTCTTCTTTTTGTGTGTTTGTGTGTGCCAGGAGATGGAAATGTGACGTGAAATTTGATGGCCAGCATGCTATCAGACTAAAAAATAGGACACACTGAGGGGGCAAATTTTAGGTCCTGTTGCTAAGGAGAGAAAACAAACGAGAACTCTGATTCTAGAACGGCATGTGTTTCATTCTAATCTTCAACTTCAAGTATTTGTTTTGATATAATCTCTCGGTGACATCTCTACAACATAAAAAAAACAAAGAGGAGATAATTTTTTGGTGCGGCATTTGCTTTGGTTACTGCCCATCCGCCATGCGACCTAGAGCTAAAAAAGGAAACAAATCGCCCTATGCGAGGAAACAATTCGCAAAAAGGAAACCGCTACCTAAATCAACTCTTCCTAAAAAAGGAAAATCTCCTCGTGCATGACAAAATCTCATTACCTTGCATGGCCAGTTGTCCAATCAACGCTTCCTAATCTTAGATCAATGTTTCCTAATAAAAAAAAGAAAAGTCCCAAACTCCAAATCCAATCGTGCATGCTGTCATCCTCGCTCATGACCCTCACTCCTCCGTTCCCTGCCGCACTTGCTCCTCCGTTGCATGTCGCAGTCACCCGTCACATGCCACCGTCGTCCTTTGGCAGTCGCCCCACCGCGCCAACCCTCGACGTCATGCGACCCAATAGTGCGACCTCGACAGCATCACTGCGCGCGCCCTGCCTCGTCGCCACGTGTCCGTGCGTCCTCGCCGGGCGTATCGCTGTGGGATAAAAAGCCGCATCCACAACGCTGCAGTACACCAGCCTGTGCGATATCATGTCCTCGCCCAAGGCCATGGCCGCCATCAACCCCGATGACGTCGTGCCCCAGCGAAGGGTCTGCCTGCTCCTCTTCATCGACGATCGTGCCTTGCCTCCTGCGATGGAAGTAACTCGCACGGGACGCGTAGTCGCGCACCCACTCCTCATCCAGGTCGCGGAGGGACGATCCCAGACACCAATGCGCTGCACCCACATCAGATTCCTGAGCTGAGGTTTGAATTAGAAATTTATACGTGTTTTTGGTTTGGATTAGAAATTTAGAATCTTTTGTGTCTCGGGGCATAAGGGATTCTTTCTCAGACTTCCAATTACATATGAAGATAGTAATTTTTTTGACTCCTTTTGTTAGTCCAAGGAGAAGAAAAGATGACAGGAGGCGTGAATCGAACAAGACACACTATTGAAGTTGAGATGAACAAAAATGATATACATGATGCGTTTGGTTCATGCATCACGTGAAATAAGGAGCCGGAGCTTGAAATGTGAAAAAGGTTACTTTCAGTAATCTTGATCACACTTTATTTTTTGGAGGTTCTCTGAAGTTCTCTAAATATTTATTTTGGGAGACAATTTATTTTGATGAATTACGGAAAAGTTTATACAATTTTGGTTTATGGGCAATGCAACGCCGCTATATCCATGAATGTGTTAATTTCACAAAATATATATGTTTGAATTAAATGTCACTTTTAATATCATTGTTTAATTTTACAAGATATTGTTAGCTTATCATGCGATCCATAATGCGTTTTTATATAAAATTTAGTTATCCCGTAGCAACGCACGGGGCGAGATGCTAGTAAGTACTTAATCGGATTGATACTTCTAAATCCAAAAATGAGAGCACTCTTCAGTTGCCTTGTGATGGTGTCTTTCCTCACATGATAGTTCATAATAAATTGCTAAGAATTATCACATTTAGTTGCATTTTTCAGTTAACCAAACACGGTGTAGGAAAATGGTATTGCAATTAATTTAAAGAATAGTTTAGGTTCCTCTGCTTCTTCTTTAACGGACTGACACACTTTTTATTTATGTGTAGTTATTATTTCTTACATCCTACGAAACTCTCCTCGGAGGACTCGTCCCACGTCGTCTCAAAAATTTCATTGGCTGGTGGATTTTTGCAAAAAAAGCCCTCCATGTTTCAAGGAATCCCGCATGTGTCCGTAGAAAAGCTCCCATAATCGGTAACTCAGTTTTTGCCTTTTTACCGTTTACACCCGTATTACCCGACCTTCTACACCCGAAGAACTGAAAATTTCAAATTCGTGGTCACTTTTCATTTACCCGCCCGCCTGTGACTTTTGAAAAAAAAACCCACCTCTCCTCAACGAATATATACGGCGCCCCTCCCTCTTTTTTTTTAAAAAAAAAAAAAAACTCACGGCCAACCTCTCCTCCCGCGCTGCCCCACTCCTCCCGCTCCGCCCGCGACAGCGGCGGCGGCGGCCTCCTCCTCCTCCCCCCTGGTGCCGCCCCCCTCCTCCCTCTCCCCACCGCCTCCTTCCTTCGTCTCCCTCTCCCTCTCCCTCCCCCCTCTCCTTCTCCCCTTCCCCATGCAGCAGGTGCTCCAACAAAACCCTAGGTGGTGGCTGCGCACGATCCTGCCTCGGCGGCGCAGCGATGCGAGCATGGCCAGCCTCGTCCCCTTGCAGGTGATGCTCGCGATTGAAAACCCCTAATCCTCTACGACTTCGATTTACCCTAGGGTTAGGGTTAGGGAAACAAGAGGTAATTTCGCATTTTTCTCCTATGTTGCTCTCTCTTTCTCCCTCTCCTTAATATATACAGTGGATTCTGCCATGCGTGCTGCCTTGCCTTTGTGATTTGGAGGCAATTTAATCCTACATCTATTGTTCTCCCGTTATTACCAATCTACATGGTTAAATAAGATATTTGGGTTCATTTAGTGGTTCAAGCAAAAGCATAAATAATGCGATAATGAAAAGTAAATCTGCAAAAATTGGACTAATTAGTGGTTCAAACAAAAGCAAAAAGTGAGATGGAATATGGACTGATGACAAAAATATGGACTGATGATCGGTTCTGGTGAGGTACTGAGCAATAAGTTGTTGTAAGGAAAAATAGAAGTTGATGAGCTTCTTGTACTTAATCTATCCTGCAGTTTAATATGCTCAGATGCTCCTAGAACATGATCAAGTGATGTCATATAATATCTGATTATTACATTCGTTCTTGTGCTTTTCTTAGAAGGCCTATGTTTTTCGTTCCTGTGCTTTTCTTAGATGCTTCCCCATCATCATTCATGCCACATTCTCAGGCACCTCTTATGGTTTAGTTGACTATGTGATGACAAAAGAAATGATCTGATGATCAATTCTGGTGAGGTATTGAGCCATCGGTTTTTGAGGAAAGGTATACACTGGCTTAGATGCTCCTGGAACATGATCAAGTGATGAGCTATAATATCTGATGGTTACATTATAAATTATCTTCAGTGCTTACAACAATGATGAAGGCCTATTGTTCGTTCTTGTGCTATTCTTTTGCTAGAATTTTAGCTATTTTCCATGAGCGCTATTTCAATGCCATCTCATTTTTGTTAACTGAAGGTATAGATGTAGTCTATATTAGGAGGTTTTTACAAGTGTGAGTGATTACAGAATCATAAGTTTTTTTTTTTTTTTTTGGGGTTCTGTACTATGGTCATTAAGTGATGCTCCAAATTTTGATTGAAATTCTGCTTGTATATGGCTACAGCCAGAGTCATGGAATTGGTTGGTTTTAGCCTCTTCTTCCTTGTCTGGTGTGACTTCGAGACCCAAATCCTAGCTACCATTTGTTATGGGACTAATCTAATTGCGGTGTTACAAGATTTGTTTAAATGGCCCTTCTTTAAATATGGTGTGAACAAAGATACAATACCTATTGTTTTCATACTTACAGACAAAAATTGTCCACTTCCTTGGTCTCTTTACGGGACTATCAAAAGCGTTATTTTATTTTATTTAATTTGCTGAATTTATCCTACAATGGCTTCTTTGGTTGACAAGCTAAAAGCTAATGATGTTGATGTACTCCTTGTATGTGCACAGTCTGGCAAATGATCAAGGTAGGTACTGTAATACCATGCCATCTGTGGTCAATAAACATGATGCAGGAAAATAGAAATATCCCAGTTTCTTTTTAAAGACACTTTATGTCGACTTACACATTTCCTGAATATATACACCATGGAAGTGACTGCTCATATGACTTACACATTTCCTGAATATATCAGCCATGTAAAATAGAAAGACCACAATATTCACTTAATTTTGGTACTGTAGCAATTTGTAGATTATAAGATTATGGTGAGTGTTTTTTCTGCCATCCAAAAGTAGATCAAGGAAGCCCATTTTTGGAGTATGTCAAATATGTTATTTTTCCTTGGTTTGGAAAATTCAAGGTTCTTCGGCAGAGGGACAATGATAAAAAGGTAAATTATTCGGATTTACTCTTACCCATTTCCTAATCAAATTTGGTGACTAAATCAAATTATCTTTTTCCTGCCTTTTCATTTGCTGGCTTGGGGAGCACTGAAAGATTGTAATTGCCTTTCATGGTTTTACCTTTTCTCATGAAATTGAAACTGTGCATAGCTCCCTTTTATGGTTCTTTCACAAATATTCATCAAAGTTTCACAAATTTGACATAGCTGCCTTCCATGGTTTTATGTTCTTTCATTCTGCCACCTAGATGCCTAACTGAAACTATGCTCTTTTTTACCCCTTTTGTTTCCTCCCTGTAACTACTATAAATATACTGAGCCCACAGTAGCTTTAACCTACCTTCCTTGATGAAACAGAAGCAAACTTTCTGCCAAGATTACGCCTCATTAAATAATCCTACAGGAATGAGCTTGAGATTTTGTTGCGCAGGCTATTTTTAGTCATTAGATTATATAAGGAATGAACTTGAGATTTCCTTGCGCAGGTTACATTGGGTGACTCTACCTGTGAGCAATGAAATACGTACATCTGAACGCATCAAGGTATTTATTTCTTTTGCCTATAATTGAATCAACAATAGTTCGCATTTTGAGGCCCTGATGCCCATCATCTTCTGGAAGCTATAGGCTATACCAGTTGGTTAAAATATTTCTTACAATATAAGTTCAGAGTTAATTCCATAGGCTGAAGTGCTCAATTGGTACGCTAGGACAGCCACAACAATCATAACTGTTGCGAGTCTTCTGATTGTTGGCTGACGAAAATTACAGAAACTATATTTCATTCTACCTTCCCAGCCTGCTGTCAGCTGTTAAGGCAGTGGTGCCATGAACCCTTCCCCCTTGTGCTGTTGTGTCAGCAACTAACCTATACCTTATGACAATTTGGCTCTGCATATACAGCATCCCCCGTTGATGATATGTATTCAGTTTATACGTTTTCAAGCGACTTAAATATTTAAGGCCTTTTTTTTTTTGCTGCAATAAAGAATCACATGAGTCCATCCATGTTTTAACTAATCTTGTCAACATGAGTTTGATGTGCTACAGCTATTCTTTTTCCCAATAGCTAATTTCAGAATAGTTATGCGGATGTCCCTGTTTTTAAAGAGATGTAGGTTTTGTCAATCATTCCTTTAATATTCTTTAGTTTTCATGCAAGATACAAAAAGATAAAATTAAACAACAAAATACATGGGCTATAATGTTTTCATCTATCTCATAGTTAGTTTAAAAAATTGATCATTTTTTCCTATCTATTAATGGTTGAAAAAAAAAATTGTTGCTATTGTTGTACTTGCCTAGGACCCTGTATGAGCAGTATGAGCTTTTCTTTTCTCTCATCGGCAGTCAAAGAAAGTAGAACAAGTATATTTTTGTGTTCTGTTTAAAACTTACTGCCTTTTTACAGCTAGGATGTGACACTTAAATTGTCCCTAAAAATTTATGATGCCACCAAAGGTTGGATTTATCCTTCATATGTGAAGGATTATAATTAATTACATCTATATTTTTTATGCCAGGTGCTCAAACATGAGAACTTACAGTTTGATCTTAGTGAGTAATGTCTTTGAACCCTGTTGCTGGCTCTTTTTTTTCCCCTTGAGTCTTCTGAACCATCTTAGTGGGTGGTCTAACTGTGGACTGGTCCAAGCTCATCAGGTTCTAGATAGCTCAGTCTGAACATATGCTAAAATGCATGTACCTTATATGTCCTCCTTCGTGTGTTGGAGCTATTCCAGGATATACTAATTGAAGTATGGGTGTTTGCTAATTTGTCCTCGACTTATATTACCATGCAAATTTCTGTGGTAAGGCTCTATGATTATAGAAAGCAAGAGTCTTTTTTAGTTCTGCAATATTGTTGAATGACCCTCAGAAAATGTCTACACACTATGAATTTGTTGTTCTTTTCTTGTTTTTTGTGAGGAAATTTGATTTCCCTTTAATTGAACCGAAGGGTGTTAGAGGTGATAGGAGAATACATGCTTTAGTCCATAGATGGTCCCTGGAGACTGGTGTGACTCAGCCCTATCACAGTCATTTTACATAGCCGTAGTCATTTTACATAGCCATGTACAAAAAATGAACATGTTAATGATTTGTTCTAACTTCCTGCCACTTATATTTTACTCCAATTAAATTAGTTTCCTGACCTCTAAACTTAGTTGAGTATTTAAACTTGGTAGCAGTGTAATGTGTGACTTTTAATGTCCTTTTTAAGTATATTCACACAAATAGGTACTATATCTGATGACATCCCTTGTGTTTTTCCCTGCCATGGTGATGAGACCTTGGTTGGGGTTCAGAAAACAAACACTGCTTTTTCTGCCCTCCATATTTTGGTCCAATGAAATTGGCATGCCTGGTCACTAAGGACATGCCCTATCTTTTTTTTTTTTTTTTTTTTTTTTTTTTTTCTCGAAAAACGCAGGAGAACTGCGCTTCATTATATTAAGAAGAAAGAAATGGGCAAGAGCCCTACAACACACACCAACCCCACAGCTTAGAAATTACATTCGCGCCCAGAAAGACAGGGAAGCGACCAAAAAAAGACTAGCACTAAGCTAACCACCAAGGAGAGGGGCTGTCAAAGAGGACAGACCCTTAGCTCCTGCTAAACTCCACAACCTGCGCTCTTCACCAGCAAGGGTAAGCGCACCGCCAAGGCTGGGGGTAATGCCATCAAAAACGCAACGGTTCGATGGTTCCAAAGAGTCCAAGCCCCAGCATAAGATAGGACATGCCCTATCTTATTTAATTTCCTCATAGGTTATTCCATCTGGACTATAATATAATCAGGTTTAAGGGTTCAATTTGGTATTTGTTAGTGTAGATAACAATGTGTCCCTGTGTTTCCCTACCAGTCTCATAATATGTTTTGCAATTTGCATAGATACTCACTTTTTGAAACAACATTGTTGCATGAATCGAGCTTTGTGGTGGTTTGTTACAGCTTTACTTTTCCTACATTTTGGCATTTATTGTGGCTCTGTTAAATCTAAATGCTACCAAAGCACTAATCACCGGCATCTGCCCAGTTGTTTCCCATCTTCCTCTGAATCTAACAGGTAGACATTGCAGGTTGTCCTAGGAGGGAAGTTTGATGAAATCTGTAACCAGACAACTCATCCTGAGTAGGTGAAACCCAGAGCAAACTTGAGCTGTGCCATTTTAGTCCTGAGAAATATTGCATGCATATTTTGTGAGCATCCTTGCTTTACATATGCAATAGGATGGGTAGGCCTGTATGGTTGCTTTGCTTGTTGTCTAAAATTCAGTGTCAACTTGACTTTCAAAATGATTATGTGTTTAAATTTACCTTGGGTTTCCTTTCTTACTAATATATTATTGATTTGGCATTCTCTGCACAGAAGCCATTCCCCTATCCATATAAGATGCTAAAATCTCCGGTCGCGAAATCTTTAAATTCACTTCCTGTGTCACTTTCATTACCTGGTGACCATGCCATTATTTTAAGTTCAGTAAGGCTGGTGCTTTTTGTAGGTTTGGACTTCAGGTTGGTGCCTCGTCTATTCCTTCAGTTTACATACTTTGAATTTTGAATGTTCAACGTAATATGACAAATTGGCAACAAAGGAATAAACTATTTTTTTACCAGATTTGAACAATCTGATTTGAGGCCTCCGAATGCTTGCATAGGTGGTCAAACTCTGCATGGTTAAGCATCAAAGCATGAAACCTTAGTCTGAAAAGGGAGCTCCTTGTATGAAACAGAACTGTCAAGAGGAAAAGGGGATCTCCTAAGTATATATGTTTTTGTCTCTATTCTCATTCTCACTTATCTTATTTTTTTCATGTTGTACCGTTGATACGTGGTTATGATAAGGAGGAGAAAGCCTCTCTAGGGCTTATGATCTGGCTGCTCTTAAGTGCTGGATCCCACAACAACCACAAATTTTCCAATATGTAAATGTGGATTGCAGTTTTAGCTTACTGAAGATATGAAAAACAACTGGAGAACATTTTCAAATAAAATGTTGTGCAGTAAACTTGCATATCTAATTTGGTGTCATTACCGTATAGTTTGTTCAAAGACCAAATTTTATTAGCTCCTTGACAACCACTGAGGAAAAATGTTGACATGGAAATGGACCTGACCAAGGCCGGACATGAAATAATTGTGGTCAGCTAATTTTGATTAAGCATAGTGGGACCAACATATTTTGTGCTAGATATAAGTTATATTTGAAAATTGGTAGTGCTACGATTCTTTTCAACAATCTTTGTACTATTAAAGTTTGATGTCATCTTCTTTTTTGTTTCAGTGGTCTGGAGAAGGAAATGAATATCTGAAGGCAATTTTATCTTTGGTACCTTGCATCATAGAGATCAAGAAGTATCCTGATGGTGCTTAGCATGTTTGAAGTACCTATTTCTCAGGTTTGTTCCGATACTCCACAATCCACATATTAATTTTCTTTTGCTGTAATTGCTTTTATGTGTAAGACTTCAGATATATATTTGCATAGCTATCTTGTTCCACCAGTGATTATTGTGTTAACTTAGTACAAGGTATGAATTTTATGAGGATGTTTTTCTTTCTAATCCCCTAATGAGGAGCTGTATCATTGTACTCAATATACTGAAAATAATAGTCTCAGGGTGAATTTTGAACCTGGAATGACATCTCTGGCCTTTGAAATGATTCATCGATCATCTGTAGATACAAAACCACAAATTAATAGATGCACTCCTCTGTCGGCTGGAGCTGACACTACCTATGGATAGGCTGCAAACACCAATGCAGCAACCAACGGCTATACATAGGTGCAGATCAATTTAGGAGCGCTGATCTTGCATCTTCTTTCCCTACAAAAAGGTTTGGTGAAAAGTAGTGGTACAATAAAATGCCTCTGGTAAACAGAACAAAGAAAAAAAAAAAGAAATTCTGTAGTTAGACAAGTCAAAGTTTGGCCTTCAGGAACCATTGAATTGATGAACATTCTTGTTTGCTTCCTATTATTAGCACTTGGGTTTCTTACCGAATTTCTATGCACTCTGATGGTTATGTTTCAGTAGCTTTTAGGTCAAACTCTGCATGGTTATGTTTCAGTAGCTTCGCCTAAAGTTTTCTTATTATGTTTCAGTAGCTTTTAGGTTAAACTCTGCATTTCAAATGTGTCCACCCATTGCCTGTTTAGGCTTCCATTTCAGGTGTATTGTATTATTTAATCGCCGTCTTTTTTTGTTCTGAGAAGTCAGGAGTAACTTTTTAGTTTATTAGAGTGCAAGTGGCCAAGAAAAACACTGATATTTAATTCTTATGTTGTTGGACAGGGCCTGAAAACAGGAATGTATTACTTAAGAACTCGAGTTGCTGTTGATGCAATCAAGTTTACAGTTGATACTGCTCTTCTCAAGGTGTTTTTTTCTTCTTCTGAGACTGTGCTTTAGCCCTTGTCTGATGGATTACATATTTGGGATTGATTGACAGCCTGTCCTTAAGCACGATCCTTATCATGAAAACACTATGCATTTGTAGGACAAGCCACCTTCAGAAGAAGAGGATGCCGATGCCCAGGTTAAAATGGCATAAGTGGCCTGTTCCCTGAACAACCGGAAGGAGTGCTTAGCATGTGGAAGTTAGATTAATCTGAGTTGCACGTCATGCTAACCCAGCCATCAGCCAACTACTGTAACGACTTTAAGTTTCATGAACTTTGTATTTTTTTTGAGGAAACTGAAGGGGCCGCAGCCCCTGCAGAACTTTTATTGAAAAAAGAACAGTAAAAGTAAATTACAGGGAAGTGAAAGAAAAGATACAAGCCAGAGAGAGGTCCTGTCCTCAGGCCAAACTAAGGTACAAAAAAGAAATTCATGAACTTTGTATTGTCAGAAGTACCAAGCAAAGCCTTGTTTGCAGAACTTTACTCATGCAGTCATGCTTAGGCTATTGTAAATACATATATTATATGTATGAAGACAAACACTAAGTCCCTCACCGAATGAGGTGGTGCACCACCAAAAACTGCTACGCCGACCCAACCCAGATTGTATTTTTGACGTAGTACTGCCCTGTTCTATCAAATCCTGGTTGCCTATTACTAAATCCGACTCTTTGGTGTCATTTTCTGATACTTATACGTACATCCTTACACTACCAATTTACCCGGCATCAAAATCGGCGCGCAGATGCGCGCCTCAAGACTAGTTCTCTTACTAAACCCTGCATCATGTGTCATGAGGTCCCTTAGTTGATGCGCTTCCATCTTTTCATTGCATTGCTCCAACGCTAGTACATTAATTAAAGAATTGTTTAGAATCAAACCTAAGGGTCCGTTTCTTCTTTTAACTGGCAGACTTACTCCTTCCAACATTATTTGTTCATTTGACTCGTAATGTGCAAGGTTCTTTGCATGGACTTTAGAAGTATGACAGTTCATCGTCACATTTTACACTTCTAAAAAAACTAGCTGGGCTGAGCAAATAATAGGACTATACGTGATTTTCAGTAGTAGTAGCATAGTTAGATCCATCCATTGTAAGTTAGATGTCTGCATTCACTTCGTCTTTTTGCTACAAATTGCAATTACATTGTCGCGTACGGTCGGTTTTGTCTGTCCATGACCTGTTGTGTGACTTGTGTATTTCCTCACTTCTTCTCAGGTACAGCAAGCACCCCTGCCCCTGCCCGCACCTCCACCGCCACCACCTCCACCGGTGCAGCACCCATGCGCAAAGAGGCCAGCACCCATGCGCAAAGAGGCCAGCAATCGGATCACCTCCAGGGTTTGCGGATGTCCGCACGCCACCGCTGAAGCACTACCAACGCCGGCCACCAAGGTCGATGGTGTCAGCGTCTGCGTCGCAGCCTCCACGCCAACCGGCACCGCCAAACTCCCACCGCTCCCAAGGCCCGCCAGCGCCGAATGTACAAAGGGCAGCGGGGCATGCTTTGCAGCCAGCGGCGGCAACAGGCGCACATGGCGTCGCCACCACGACTGCGCTGCCAGTGCCAGTGCACGCCGCTGACCCCATCACCGTGCCCGCTCTCCAGCGAAGGGCGGCGCCCAAGCCTAAGCCAATGCACCCAGCGGCAAAGAAGAAGCCCACCGTGCCGTGCACCTTCTGCGGCGTGTTGTGCATGACGGTGTGGCACTTGAAGCAGCATGAGCAGGGGCGCAAGCACCGCAACCGGGTGGCCTACCTCGCCGGGGAGCTGAACGTGCGGTGCACGGTCTGCAATGTGCACCTCTCGAGCGGGCTGAACACGTCCAACAGCACGCCGGGAAGCAACACCTCATGCGACTCCACAACGGAGCCTGAACTGAAACGCACGGTTTGCCGGTTTTCACTTCAGAGGCGGCACATGCTTATGACTTCAACTACTATTTGCTAGTAGCACCATATATATGACTTAAAACAATGTGTGATGATACTATACATGTTCAGTGATACTCAAAGTTTGGATGTTTGTTTTCGTTAGCATCTGCTACTAGAACTACCATTTGGACTATTGTTGTATACTCTATTATGGATTCTCATATTTGTTAATGTGTGTTTGACTCTGTTATTTCCGGCTCTCTCCTTATTTATGTGTAGTGTCTTGGTTGCCGTTGTCATTATTAGGGTTGTTTTTTGTGCTAATTGTCGTATTCCATCATCTATCCTTTGAAATCATGTATCGTGAAGCATATTAACTTTGTGTCCTCTCTCTCAAAGTCTTGGTTGATGCCTATATGTGTATCCAATGGAGAGACCAAACTGACTGGATACTGTCCATCTTTTCATTACGTTGCTCATTCTAGTTCTAGACCTCCAGTCAGTTTGCAGATTCCTGACTCCTGCACACAAGTTTTTGCAATATGCCAAAGTGCCCAGCAAGTGTCCTGTATACCTCCGGCAACAGGTGTGCTCGGCCGGGCCATGCATGCCAGTAATCAATTGTCTGGTTCGACACCCAATCGTAGCTACCTCTGAACGCGTCGAACAAACTGTGGCACGGTGTGGGTGCATTGCAGGTAGCAGAACAAGACACCAATGATGCAATTCCCTTTTTTTCAGTTCAGCAAACACATGGATTCTTCTGCCGCTCTGGTTTTTGGCATTGCAACGCGCTGGACAAGTACTGCTAACTAGGAGTAGTTCTGTGCACGTTACGTTTTCACTTTGTGGTTTGTATACATGATGATGATGATCACGTCAGCTGATCACCTATTTATTATGTGGAGTATGCCGGCCTGCACATGGTTACACCTAGAAATATTGTAACAGTCTGTTGTCCAGAGAAGCTATAGCAGGTTTGGATAGGAGCAGTGCTCCTTTCAGTCCATGCATTCCTATTTTTCAGATTCAGAAAGGGGAAAAGCAGCCACGATATGCAGGGACAAACATACTGTATTATGTGGATGAATTGTGCTAGGTTATAACAATAATCTGTCAACAAATGGGTTACAGATTTCTGGACCAAATATTCATCAACAGGCATACAGAGTGTACTGAAATCTCGCAACAATACAATGCAGTTCCGAAATTCCGTTTTGCTAATGAGGAAAATGAGAGCTACTACCACAGAACTAGACCCTAGAACTCCCCAGCTGACGCTCGAAGAGGCGGCGCATGAGGTAGACCTGCAAAACGCTGGCTGCAACAAGGCCAGCCGATTCAAAGAGTGCCTTGTGAACTGCCCTCCTGCTCATGTTCTCGTTTACTGCATCACATTATATGGAAGGAACACATTGCACTTTTAGCAACAATACATGCTGAACATTTTATATATATAAAAAAAAACAATACATGCTGAACGGTAGCTGACAAGTCATGGAAACAAATACTATATATGCACCGGAAGAGCTCTGACCAAACGTGAAACGTGAAGTTTACACAAAAAGATTGGGAATGCATTCTCATGTCCTCATGGCGCTTATTAGTGGAGAGCAAGAATACATTAGGGTTCTAAAAAATTGTAAACTAGATACGCCTCCCCAATTTGTTAATATATGCAGTGACTCTAGGTGAACATGGCTGTGCAACCTTATGCTTGAATTGAAGGCTGAACATTTTAATGCAGACAGGGAGGGTAAACCATCAAGAGTGAAGTATTGACTATGTATGCATTTGATAGGGGCAACAGAAAGGATGACAAGAGTGACTTACATATTGCTTGGCGGTCTGTTTGGGCCTCAAGCCAATGCTGTTCGAACTGAATGTTATAGAGGGCTTCATCCAACTTCGCGATTTGTTCAAATAAAGGGCCAAAATGCTCTGCATTATTTTGCAGAAGGATAGGGATCACCATACATTTTGCTTGCTACACAACTTAAAAGAATGATATGGAAACTTAAGTCATACCATCTTTAGCATGCTGATCAAAATATGAAAAATGGCCAACATGCACATCAAAGTCCACAGTTTCATGATACGGTGACTTATTAGTGAAGCAGAAGCGATGGACTCCTCTCTTTTGAACTATGAATTCAAACTTATCACTAGTCTTGTCACGAGAATCAAAGATTTGATCACCTTTAGGATTTTTTAACCTGCCATCAATCAAGATTGAATTAGCTTTATAGCAGTTGTGGCCAATAATAATTAATTAATTAATTAGTGGAAGTAATGAATTGTTTTTCTATTACTAAAGTAATATGAATGAAAAGGTAAAGAATTAACACAGATATGAAACTCCAAAACAATAGATCTGAATGCATCATTGCTTATAATAATATTAAATCAGGGACACCACAACATGCACCAACAGATGAAATCTTCGACCACTCTGTTTAACTGATTAGCTATACATGGTCTAGCATACAAAACAAATTTGTTTGATGGAAATCAATCCTAACTACTATGGAAAAAGAAAACACGAGTACAATAACTGGCAACCAGTTATTTTTTTTTAAAAAAGAACCGGTAACCAACCAATCCCAACTGGTTAACTGATTCCATCCTTAAAAAAGAAGGTTGCTTCCTGAAAAGAGATTAAATCTAATACTAGAGCTTGACTACCCCCCCCAAATGCAAACCAGGATCACAACTAAGAACTAAGAAGTAAAATGAGTTGAGCTAGTAAGTTGAAACTGCTGGCACCAAATGGATAGTAGGATTTCAAATACATTCTGTGCCCACCTAGTTATTTCTGATTTATTATGGTGAATGTTTCAGATAAAACAACTGACATAACTGTAAGCCCGAAAGCAGGCAAAAACTTTTACCACACTTTTGATACAGACTACAGAGTACAGACAAGAACGAAGATGAGGAAGAGATGGCATTCATACCACAAGATCGACGCCGTCCTGGGCATAATGCCACGGCGTGTCCGCCTTGATTACAACGAAGGATACTTGGACCGTATCCCCTTGGTACTCAACGTTGTGGGAGAAGCACTCCTCCCTGTCGATCACGAACCGGATAGCCGCAGCATTGTGCAGCAAATGACTAGCAACAAGGCATCCAATCCGAGGCTCGTCGCCCCCATTGTTTCACTGGCACAATCACAAATGCAATCAAATTAGAGCGCGCCTGATCAGAATTCTCATAGATATAAGAGAATCATTAATCATAGCTACCCGCAGGCAACGAGACCGTGTACTGGATTGACAAGAAAGAGATTCTGCAGAACAGAAGGACAGAACAGAACGGAACGGAACAGACACCCCCACTCCATACCAGTAACCAGTCTACCAGGTGGAGGAAGGCAACCAACTCCGGACGGAGGACGACGGAGCCTGCAGCGCGAGAAGGGCCAGGTGAAGAGGAAGGGCGGATCTGACCTTGGACGCGGTCAGGGAAAACTCAAGCTTTCTGCTTTCCTCGTCTCCTCAACGGAGCTTCCGGAATCGAGCGGTTTCGATGGACCGGCGCAGTGGTAGTGTCCACGTGCACTGCCAAGAGTGGGGCCCATTTGTCAGTTTCACTTAACAGAATGTGAGTTGATAGGTATCGGGGCTATCGGGCGGCGGGTGCGACAACGGCCCAGTAATCCAAATGGGCCAAGTCCATTGTCCAGTTACTTTTCTTTTCTTTTCGCATTCGTTATACAAGCTTAAAAACAATGTACCATATGAGGAACTCGTTTATATCGACAAAAGATTTGGGAGAGGCCGTGTCATGATAAAATGCACCATAAAATAAAAACTTACTGACTCAAAATCCTCGTTTGAAAAGCCATTTGCGTCCAAACACCAATAAAAATATGGCAATGTTTTAAAATGGCAAAATAGGCAAAATCATCCCTAAACTCTTGGCAAAGGATCAAGTTCGTCCCTATACTTTTATTTGGGCCAATTTAGTCCTCCTCCAACTATCAAACTTGGTTCAGTTACATCCTTCATCCACACGCCCGTCACAAACACTGTCAAAACATCTAACGTTTGAAAGCAAAAAGACCCGCTTGCCCTCTTCTCTGATCCTGCATATCACTCTCTCCCTCTAAAATACCTACTACTGCTATGACTTATTATCTAGTAATTTGAACATGAGATATGTGTTTTATTATCCGGTACTTTGAACACATGAGACATGTAGTGACTTTCAATTCGTAATGGTTGTGGCCCTGCGTGACTTTTTTTTTTTGCAAAAGTAATGACTGTTTTGAAGGGCTGGAGCCGCACCGAGCACCAACACCATGCAAAATATTTCTTCCGGGCGAGCCATGTGTTGGCTAGTAGCAATCAACACATCAGAAAGTGAAAGATTAGTCATCTTATTTATTTGACCTCGGAAATAGCTTATGTACCATGAAAGGCTGCATGTCCTCTATAAGTCATATTAGTAGTAGAGTAAAGTTCATGGCCGGTCCTCGAACTTGTACCAGTGTGTCATCCCGGTCCATGAACTTAGAAAGTGTGTCATTCAAATCCTTAAACTTTGTTTGAGTTTTATATTCATCCAAACGGGTATGGACCCACGTGTCATCTCTATCTCCCACCTCTGACCTCTCTCATGGCCATGGCTAGATCGACGACGAGCCGCCCCTCGATGGCACCGCGAGCAGCATGTTGTTGCATAGCATGCTGTTGTACGCTAGACTGAGCCATGACACAGTACTCCTCTCTCTCTCTCACGTGTGCATTGTATGCCAAAGGGTAGAGATCATGGGCGTGCCTGTGCGCTGCCGCGGCTGTTGCTCGCCTGCATGGCGGCAGTTCGGGCGAGCCGCGCATGCATGTGCACGTCAGCGGCGGCGGCTCTCTTGCGCCCCTGTGCGTCAACGGCAGCAGCTGCTCGCCTGCGCGACCGTAGCTCATATGCGCTGCAGCAACGTCCCGGCTGCGCCCCGCTACACGCCGGCGACGACAAAGTAAAAGGTTAATTATTGCCAAAATAGTCCTCGTAATGGTGTAAATATTTGTATGATTTATGTGTAGCAATTTTGTTTATAACCCCTGGCAATCTTTTGTTTTAACCAATTAAATCTTATTTCTGCTAGCGGGTACATATCATACTGTCGGCGTTTCGAGGAACGGTGGTCGCCTCGGTGCGGCAATAAAGAAATTATATGCCGTGTGTGCCTCCTCCCTCGATGGCGTGGCGTAAGATGGACATGGGGCGCGGCGATTTATCCCGTTCAGAGCCAACGGGGCCCCTACATCCAGCGGGGGTGTGTCGTGCTCGTGTTATCTCGCGCCAAAGGTGAGCCCGCGGTAGGGGGGTTCTGGCGGTCGTGGGAGAGAGGCGCGGGTCTCAAGCCCCCCACGATCGTGGTTATGGTGGTGGTGGTATGTGATTTCCTCCGTATGAACCGGAGTTGAGCGGGGTCGAATCTTCTCTAATGAGGCATTACTCCCCCCTTTATAGGAGAAGGAGAGAGATAATGTTTACACCGGGTGGACACCTAGGTGGCTAATTCCCGAGGCCGCACGGTTGCATAATGCGCCGCCGAGGGGCCGGCCCGCTTGGATGTCACTTGACGGCGACATGCGTCCCGATCCGATGGTGGACGTCTGCCGCCCTGGCGCGGCCCCGAGGGTTCGTGAGGCGTCCCTCACGGTTGCATGGCGAGGGCCGGCCCACGGCCGCCGCCGGCTATGCGTGTCGTGCCCGAGGGTCGGCCCAACGTGGCGCGTTGACGGTGCTTTAGGAAATGAACAGTGTCACCCTGGTTTCCCGTGCCGGGTGGCGTAATACGCCACTCGGTTCAGCTTTGCGTCCCATCGGTCGGATTGGGGAGACGATTCGCGATTCGATTTGACAGCTGTCGATGGCACCGGGCGCCTCGCCGTGTCGTGCGGCGCGTTGAATGCGGTGGTTTCCCTTCCTCCGAGACGGAACCTCCCACGCCCGAGGGTGCGCGTCCGGATCTGCCGGTGGTTGGCTTACCTTGCCCGAGGATGGAGAGCCGGTCTCCCTCGAGGCGAGAGTTTTGGCGCCCGAGGGTGGTGAGCTGGCCCCCCCTCGGGCGGCGGAGATTTCTCCCGGCCGGTGAGCTAGGCCAGCCTCGGACCCGAACGGAGATGTGAGGTTGAGTCCGAGCCATGGGTTGGCTGCTGTCGACGTGGAACGTCGTGATTCGTTGTTTTGAGGTCCTTGACCTTGTCTTTTTGTGAGCGTAATGAGCTCTTTTACGTCATGGTGACTCCATTCGGGCCGCTTGGTGGGCCGTTTCCATCGTCATGTGGGCATCGTGGCTCAATGGCCCGGTCCATCGTTCGTCGGGCCGCCCCTCCATGCGGGATGATAGCGAGCCAGGGTTTTCTTGGGCCTTGGTAGGCCTAAGCAGATTCTCATAGCTTGAAAATGTCTCGGGGCCCAATATTTAGGGTCTCCGACAAGTAGCCCAGAGCCCCGAGCGAGTGAGGACTCGCCCCTGGTTCTACCATTCCGTCGCCTTATTGTTTCTCGGGGTGGTTTGTCTACAAATGGGTGCGCTAGCGAAAGACCGTTGGATGTAACCCCAGGCCTCGAATGGAATGGCGATTCCTTCGAGGTCTTTATGCTTCGCAAGACGCAGGCAAGACCGAAACAGCTCTTAAATTGCGCTTGTTTTGTGCGGAGCTTGTTTATTTTTGCGTGGGCAGCCCGAGACCCGCGCTTATGTGCGCAAAGGTCGACCCGGGCCTCCTGACTTTGATCATACGCTCCTCTGTCGCCCTCCCGAAAGGGAGGAGGAGGAGGGAGGTACGTCACAATGCCCCATAAGCCGAATGTGACGCGCTCCGTTGAGCGTTAGCGGGGGGGCTGTTTGCGGGGTGCCCGTGCCCCTGCCGGAGCAAGGGTCGGCTTTAATGATCTAGGATTCACCCCATGAGAACCCCGCGGACCACTTAGCGCATCCCTGGGTTTTGGGCGGACCAACCCCCGAGGGGGCTGAAGGCCTCCCACCTGGATGGGACATCTCTATAAGCTGCACCGCGGCCTTAAACACGTTCAGAAATCCAGAGCCCGAGGGCCCTGTATAGCCGGGTTGTGCATTTCCATCCCGTCCCCTCGGCTCGGGTTATCCCGAGGCGATCGTAGAAACCCATGTGGGCCTAGCCTCGGCAACCTCCGAACGAGGTGTGTCGGCGAGGCTCGTTTGGTTTCAGCCGGGCGGGGAACCGCCAACGGACTGACTTTTTGCCCCTCGTGGGTCGGGCGCCTGCTGGATATGGATGGCCGGACGGTTTACACCGACCGGAAGACGAGGCGTCTAGTCGCCACGCCCGAGGTGGCGTGGATCGCGGTCCCGATGGGACGCTGCCTTACGCTTCTTGTCGAGGGGCGGAGATCGAGGGCCCCGCCAAGGTGCATTAATGCGCCCGACGGTTTCCACCGCGCGGCAGGCCGTCGGATGTGCGTTCTCGCTCCATCATGGGCCGTCCATTCCAAGAGTCGGTTTGGTTGCCCAGGCCGGCGGTTTGCCTTCCCTTCCCTATAAATATGGGGGTCGCCGCGTGGCGGCGGATAGTTGCTCCTTTACTCTTTGCCTTCGCCTTCTTGCCTTCTCCATTTGTAGCAATCGAAATAGAGGGAAAGAGTAGGAGAAATTGAGAGAGAGAGATTCACTTGCCTTGCGCCGTGTGATCGGGGTTGCTAGCGGTTGCCACCCTTCGTCTCCCTTGCATCCATGGCGCCCCGGTAGTGGCGGCGGCCGCGGGGAGGTGCTCGACGCCGAGCCGTGGCCGAGGACGACGGCGACGGAGGAGAAGCTACTGGCGCCTTGTCGATGAAGGGCTTCTCCCCTCGCCTTGACGAAGCGCGGCGGAGTGGATTGCTCCGGTTGGGCGGGGAGGAGCCTAACCCCCCGATGGCTACGTGGTGAGCCCGATGGATCTTCACCGGCGCGGCTGCCGGGATGCCGGCGGGCCGGTTCATCCGGGCGATCCTCAACTACTATGAGGTCGAGCTTCATCATCCGCCCCGAACTCGATCTCCCAAGCCGCCATCTTCGCCACCCTCTCAGAGGGATTCACGGGGATCGAGCCGCATTGGGACCTCGGTTGTGGTTCTTCAAGGCGGACCTTACCACCGCCTCGGTCTCACAGGGCCAACCACGGAGGGCGCTGCGTGTTGGAGGTGCGGCCAAGTCCGCGCGAGCGAGCGGAGCTGAACCGAAAGCCGATGGGTACATCCTATCCAAGCTCACCACCTCGAACAAGGGGTGGCAAGATCGGTGGTTCTACCTCCGCAACGATGAGAACGCGCTCCCCCACAGACACGGCGTGTCCTCAAGCATCGTCCGCGCGAAGTGGAATCAGGGCCCCCTCGGAGGATCATCACCGGTTGGAGGGCCTAAGGCGCGATCCTGCGGCTCGAGGAAGGGCGTGAATGTTTGCCGCCGTGGTTGCCGCCTTTCATCGGCGTCGCCTACCGTTGCCGTTGATGGCTCGCCCCTTGCTCATGTGCAAGATGGCCCCCGATGCCGCCGGGTCTTGATGCGTGCGGATGTCGCCTTCGCTTTTTTTTTTTTGGCCCGCCCAGCGGGTGAGGGACGCTACCGGGATCCAACACCCCGTCACACATCCCCGAGATCCCCATGCGCCCGACCGAGGTATATTTCC
The DNA here is from genome assembly GCA_015847255.1 of Hyparrhenia diplandra. Taxonomy (NCBI): domain Eukaryota; kingdom Viridiplantae; phylum Streptophyta; class Magnoliopsida; order Poales; family Poaceae; genus Hyparrhenia; species Hyparrhenia diplandra. The sequence continues at coordinate 151,485 of JADLZK010011355.1, read as the reverse complement.
CCGTGAGTGCTCCTTGGCTTCGGTTCTTCGCATTGCTTGGTCGCGCCGAAGCCATGGCGGATTCTCACTCTTTCTTCTTGCGGTCGATCAACTACCGTGACTCCCCTCCTCCCTGTACCCGATTTGGACGCCGACCGCCGGGCCACGAACCGTGCTCGAACGAGCCGCGCAGAGGGCACGCACCGGGCGAAGGAGGAGAGAAGAAGCGGAACGTGGCTCAAAAAGCGTCGGGCCGAGCACAGGCAGGCGAAGTCGCGATACCTCGACCACCGAGGAGGGACGAGGATCGGGAGGACCAGTTCTACGTGAACTCATCGGACGATGACATGGCGGCCCGTTGGATCGCGCCATGGGGTTCCCGACCGAGTCGGGGCTTCGCTATGAGCCCGAGCCCGAGCCACGGCGTCGGCGGTCACTGGAATCGCGACACCCGCGTGCCCGAGGGCTCCTCCGGCCGAGTCATCGGGACCATCGGGCGTTGGTCATGTAGGTACCTCGGCGTCGCATGGCGAGGCCCGAGAAAGGGTCGACGCGCCAGCCGTGGGTACCTCGGCGTCGCGATGCACGTTTGGGGGGACGGGCCGACGACCCCGCCCCGATCCGGCCCCGTGCGCATGAGCGTCGCGAGGGAGACGGTCGGCAAGCGTCAAGTGTGACGCCCAGTCGCTGCCTTCCCGAGCCTCGTCCACGCCGAGGGCGGTCCCTCGGGCCGTAAGTTTCTTTACGCCTTTGTGATCTTGATTTTCTTCCGGTCGTGTGGTCGTCTTGTTACGATCGATGGTCGATTCCGTGAAATGTGGGGCGCTTCTCGGCTCTTCACCCCAAGAAAGCCACAAGGCTGCCTCGACCTCGCCGGGGCTCGAGCCGGGGTCGTCGGCCGAGATGTCGCGCGGCCATGTCAAGTCCTCCCGTGGCGCGCCGGCCGAGCCCAAAGTGGGTCGGACCCGGCCGGACCGCCGAGGTCACCCCGAGGTGGTGCAGCCCCTCGGTGGTAATGGCGAAGTCGGCGCTCGGCCGATGGTGATCGACACGGAGAGCCCGGCCCGGCGCCACATGACACCCGGCTGATCTTGGAGCAAATGGCGCCGCTCGGCGGGGGCCGTGACGCCTCGCCCATCCCGAGGAGGCGGGCTCCTTTGTTCGGGAGTTCTCGCAGAGGAGCTCTTTGACGCGGCGAGCGCGCAAGTCCGCCGCGCCGACCCGTGTCGATCCGGGGTGGACGAGCCGTACAACCCCGACTTCCCGCTCCCATGTGTCCGGTTCGGGCGCCCTCGAGGCGTCGTCCCGGCCATGACGGCGAGGATCTGCACGATGGTCGCCCGAGGGCCCCTCGGACTTCTACCGGTCCGGGTTCCCGGAGTTGCGGAGTTGCCCGTGGATGTGATATACCCCTCGAACCGACCCGTTGGGGCGGTCCACCTTGCCCCCGGGCGAGATGCCCGGGGGTCCGCCGCCGCGGTGGTCGACGACCGCCCGAGGTCTTGGAGTGGAGGACTCACGAGCGGATCCGTCGGTGGGCCGCCGAGGGTTTGGCGAGGATCGGGAGGCCATAACCGGCCGTCTTGCGACGTCGATGCGGTGAGTTTCTTGGTGGTCATCCCCGCCGCATGTCTTTTTATGCTTGTGTCTTGATGGGTGATGTCGTCGTTGTAGACTCTCCGTCGCCGCCCGGAGAAATCGAGCTCCTTCGGCCGGAATGTTACGAATCGGAACGCTCTTGGTCAAACTCGGGTGAAGTTGATCGAGGCCCGCAGCGAGACCTCCCCGGCTCGCCGCCCTTGCCGAGGAGAGGGAGTCCCAACGGCGGACCATGGAGGCCGAGCTCGTCAAGGTTAGGTCCGAGGCCGCAAGCCGACGGCCGACATGGCTCGATGAGCCGTGACTTTGAGGAGGCTCGGACCCGGTCTCTCCGTGTTCCGAAGGAGGCCCATGACGAGCGGGACCGGTCCCGGAGGAGGCGGCGACGCAGGCGGAGATGTGCGACTCCCTTGAACACTCGCGATCGGGCGAGTTGGTAACCGAGGGCGAGACCCTCAGGAAGGAGAAGGAGCGGCTCCAGACGTCGCTCGCCGCTGAGCACAACGCAATGTTGGGCTGGCAGCTAAAGTGCCAGGGTGCGCTTCTTCCTTAGTAAGCTTCTTCACTCCTTCGCCTTGTTTTGCTAACTTGGTTTGAGCTCCAATTGCCGAAGCGGAGAAGGTCCGGACCGAGGCCGTGAACACGCGCCACGCCGCGCGCCAGGCCGGAACAGAGCCGTAGTCGCACCCAGAGCCGGAGGAGGGCCTTGTGCCTGACCGTCGTCCCGCCGCTTTGGGGCGGACAACCTAGAGGTTGGCCCCTCAAAGACGCAGCCGCCCTGAGTGCCGTGGTGGCTACCTCAGTCCGAGCCCGAACGCCTCCGGTCCGGCGTGCGGACATGTATGGCGGCCGCTTTCTCGCTCTCACTTCCCGATGGAGCCCAACGTCTTCGGACGGCGTTGCGAAAGGCTTCTTCCTTGGCTCCGATGATGAGGAGGAAGTTGATCCCGCCGAGAGGGATGTCGCCGATGCCGCCAAGACTCGACGTTGTAACGACTTCGTGGACGGCGCCGCGACCGACCGGGCCTCCCGCTTGAAGATGAAGTGTGTCCCCGCACTCCCCATAGAGTCAACCTATGAGGCGGACACCGGAGATGGTGGACCCCGATCCGAGGATGCGCCGATGGGTCCGACGCCTCCCTGGGGGAAGCAAGATCGAGGGTGTTGCTCGCACCGGCTTCCTCGTCGGGCCGCCGTGAGGCGCAAGTGGATGAAGCCCACTCGCCCCCCCTCCTCTCCTTGTATGAAAAAAGTTGGAGCTTGTGAGATGGATGTATATAAACAATAGTGCCGCCCGAGGTCCGTGGCCTTGGCGGGTGCATTTATGCTTATGATGCGTTTCTCGAATTTGTTCGTTTATTGTGTGGCCGGGGTCGCTTGCTTTCTCCGCTCGCGAGATGGTAACCGTGGACACCATCATCAAGCGTCCATACGGATGCCGCTAGGGGCGGTCCGTTTGCCTCGGTTACCTTGCTTTGGATTTGTGCGTGAGCGACCTTCGCAACTTAAACGATTGTTTCGAGAATGCAAAGAAAACTTTTTTCGTTGAAGAAAAGTTTTGAAAAAAAGGAAAAGGAGGGGGTCCCCCCGAGGGAGTCCCCATGTAGCCCCGAGGGAGTTTTAGTCTTGTCTTTGGACGAGGCTAAGACTCCCTTAAGGTTTGCACAAGAAGCACTTTTTTTTCTAAAAGATGCAAGATCTTTTATTGAGTGAAAATAACACCGATGTCCGACTTCTAGTGCGGAATTTAAGGGTAGAAGCGACGCGTAGTCGTTCTATGTTCCGGCGTTGGAGTAGACTTCTCCCTTCTCGTTCTTCGCTTTGTAGGTCCCGCCTTAATATTTCGGCGATGAAATAAGGCCCTTCCCAAGGTGGCGTGAGTTTGTGGCGCCCCTTGTTGTCCGTCTTCGCCCGAGCACGGGGTCGTTGACTTGGAACTCCCGAGGCTTGAGCCGCCCCGGCGTGATATCTCGCTGCAGAGCCCCGGGTATCTTGCCGAAAGTGCGGAGCGCCACGCCTCGGGCCACAATCTTGGTCTATGGAGTCTTGCCTCGCCCGCCGTTGCCTTGCTCGGTGTAGGCTCGCGGCCTCGGGGATCCATATTCTATGTCCGTGGGCGGGATTGCCTCCGCCCCATAGACTAGAAAGAATGGGGTGAATCCCGTGGCTCGGCTTTTCGTCGCTCGAAGGCTCCATAGAACCGACGGCAGCTCCTAGTACCACCTTTTCCCGCATCGTTCAAATGATTGAAGATTCTTGGCTTGAGCCCTTGTAGGATCATGCCGTTGGCACGCTCCACTTGACCGTTGGTCTTCGGGAGAGCTACGGCCGAGGTATCGACTCGGATGCCATAGTCGCCACAAAAGTCGAGGAATTTTTTCCCCACGGTTGGTTCCGTTGTCCGTGATGATGGAGTTCGGGACTCAAACGGAGATGATATCCGTAAAAATTTCACCGTTTCCCCGTGTGAGGGTCCACCACGGGTCGGGGCTTCAATCCATTTGGAGAATTTGTCAATGGCGACTAGGACGTGAGTGTGTCCTCCGGCGCCCTTTTCAGGGGCCCAATCATGTCGAGTCCCCACACCGCAAATGGCCACGTAAGTGGTATGGTTTTGCGTTGCTTGAGCCGAGGTGCGTCCCGCGTGCGTAGAATTGGCATTCCTTGTAGGTACGCACGACTAGGTTCGCCAAGGCCGTCCGCCGGGGCCAGTAGAAGCCTTGCCCGAAGACTTTACCGACTAGAGTCCCTGGGCAGCGTGGTGACCGCATTCCCCTCGGTGGGTGTCAACAAGCAATTCTTGCCTTCTTGTTGGGGTATGCATCGCATGTACACTCTCGAGGCTCCTCTCTTGTAGAGTTCCCCTTTCTCTCAATCAATGTGAAGGACTTCGCCCTTCGGGGCCAACCGGCGAGCCTCCTGGTCTTGTCCTCGGGTAGCTCTCCTCGGGTGAGGTACTCCAACAAGGTTTTTCTCCGGTCGGGGGGCCTGGTCGACCGCCATAGCTTCGGCGCGCTTGCTACGTGCCGCCCTCGTGAGCCCCGAGGGTACCTCGAGGGGGCGCGTGACCGAGGGTTCACCGAGGTCTCGGGTGAGGACGTTCGGGGGAACAAGACCTCGGGTTCTTTGCAACCTTGGCGAGTTCGTCGGCGGCCTCGTTAATGCCGCCTTGGCGTGTGTTTGTGCTCGAGCCCATGGAACTTTTCTTCCCGCTTTGCGCACTTCTCGGCGACGCCTCCATCTTGGGTCGGGGCACGCCGAGGCCTTCATGACTTGGTCAATGACCAACTCGCTGAATCCCCGGTTTCCAACCGTCGGTTTCGAGGTCCCTCGCGATCCGGAGACCGTTGACCCGGCAGATTCGTGATACGACGTTGTTGGAGGCGGGAAAATGCAACCGATGGCATATCTCGTGTGAACCCCGAGGGGTGAGATGAAGAAACAAACCAGCCCCCTACGCCCGCCTTCATCATGGATCCATCGAAGTACATGGTCCAAAGACTCGCCCGGATGGGCGCGGAGGAAGCCGGTGTCCGTCCATTCGACCACAAAGTCGGCTAGGACTGGGACTTGATCGCCTTTGCGGGGTAGGAATGATATAGCCGCCCATGAGTTCCACCCCACTTTGCCACTCTTCCCGTGGCTTCTGGTTTGGAGGATCTCCCCGAGGGGAACGGATACCACGGCAATCGGGTCGCGAGGAAGTAGTGGCGTAGTTTCCTTCGTCGATGACGATGGCGTGCGAGTAGCTACGCATCTGCGAATACCTCGTCTTGGTGTCGGAAAGCACTTCACCGATGAAGTAAGCGGGCGTTATGCGGCAACGTGTGCCCTTCTTCCCGACGGCTCCACTACGACCATCGCGACCACCACCTCGGGTGGTGGGCGTGATGTATAAGAGCGGGGTTTCTCCTGGTTTTGGCGGTACTAGGACCTGGGTTGGTCGGGAGCTTCTTGAGGTTGCCGAGGGCTTCTTCGGCCTCGGGGTCCAAGCAAAGCGCCGACTTGCGAAGTAGCCGATAGAGAGGCAAGCCCTTCTCCCCGAGGCGTGAGATGAACCTCGCTTAATGAGGCCAGGCAGCCCATGACCTTCGTACTCCCTTGAGATCTTGGATCGGACCCATCTTGGTGATTGCGTCCACCTTGGTCGGGTTTGCTTCGATGCCTCGTTGAGAGACAATAAAGCCCAAGAAGATCCCTCGGGAACCCCGAACACGCATTTCTCGGGGTTGAGCTTGACTCCCTTTTGTTCGGGCACTCGAAGGTTTCCCCGAGGTCTCCCATGAGGTCCGACGTTTTCTTGGATTTGACTACTATGTCATCGACGTAGGCCTCCACGATCCGCCCGATGAGTTCCCCAAAGATGATTTGCATGCATCGTTGGTATGTTGCACCAGCGTTCCTCGGCCGAAGGGCGTGGTGAGGTAGCAATACATCCCGGCGGGTGTTATGAACGAGGTCGCGAGCTGGTCGGACTCTTTCATTTTGATCCGTGATAACCGGAATACGCGTCGAGGAAGGACAACGTTTCACATCCCGCAGCTGGAGTCGACAATTTGGTCGATTCGAGGTAAAGGAAAGGGAACTTTCTGGACATGCTTTGTTGAGACTAGTGTAGTCCACACACATCCGCCATTTCCCATTCTTTTTCTCTACTAATACAGATTAGCTAACCACTTTCGGGGTGGAATACTTCTTTTTATGAATCCGCCTCCGGTAGCTTGTGGATCTCCTCGCCGATGATCTTCCGCTGGCGTCATCAAAACGGCGCAAGCGCCGCATGACCGGCTTTGAGCCCGCCGATGTCTAGGGGAGTGCTCGGCGACATCCCTCGGTATGCCCGGCATGTCCGAGGGTCCCCACGCAAATGTCTTGGCGTTTGCACGGAGGAAGTCGACGAGCACGGCTTCCTATTTCGGATCCAGTCCGAGCCGATGGTCGGCGGCTTCTCCTTCGGTTCTTGGGATCGAGGGGATCTTCTTGGTGCCCGAGGAGGGCTCGGTTCCCCGCATAGCGCTTGGCCTCATGCTCGATCGTGATCTCGTCAAAGCTCCTCTTTGCATCGGCAATGAGTGCCTCGGCAATGGCGAGTGCCTCGGCGTACTCCACGCTCTCCACGTCACACTCATATGCATGATGGTGTGAGGGGCCCGTGGTGATGACACCCTTCGCCCCGGCATCTTGAGCTTGAGGTATGCGTGTAGTTCGGGACAGCCATGAACTTGGCGTAGCAAGGCCGCCCGAGGAGTGCGTGGTAAAGTACCGCGGACCCCAAGGATCTCAAATGTGAGAGTCTCCCCGCCCGAAGTTCGAGGGTCCCCGAAGCAAACCGGCAAAGTCGATTCGCCCGAGGGGCTTAAGCCGCTGCCGGGGACGACGCCATTGAATGCCGCCCTCTCCGGGCGGATCTTGGACTTGTCCACCCCGAGGAGGTCGAGGGTTTCCTCGTAGATGAGGTTGAGGCTGCTCCTCCGTCCATAAGGACCTTGGTGAGTCGAGTGTTGGCGATGATGGGATCCACCACCGCGGATAAGCCCCGGGTTCGGGATGTCTTTGGGGTGATCCGACCGTCAAAGGTGATGGCCTGTCCGACCACTTGGCGCAGCCGGGATCGCCGGTTCCGTGGCGTAGACCTCCCGACGCTCCTTCTTGCGCCGCCGCACCGACATGTTCTTTGGTGCTTTGCGCCGAAGATCATGAAGCGCTTGTTCACCTTCGAACTCCTCGTTGCCCTTGGCGCCACCCTCGAGAGCCTCTTCCTCTTCACCCTCGGGGATGGCCTTCGGCTTAGCAAAGTGCTTGCGCACCCTTTTGCATTCCCCGAGGGTATGCTTGACCGGGTAGCCGTGATTCTAGCACGGCTTCTTGAGCATGTCATCGAAGGTTTCTTCTGAGGGGGCCGGGGCCCCTTTGCGGTCGACCGCAGCCACCATGTCTTCATCGTCTGCTTGGGCGGCATGGCCCTTGCCCTTGCGGCTCTTATCTTTCTTCTTTTTCTTCTTGCTCTCCCGAGGTTGCGATCCCTCGGGCTCCTCTTCCTTGCGCTTTCCCTTGCCCGAGCCCCGATTGAACAGAGCCCCAACGGCCTCCCCTCACCGGGCGAACTTGGTGGCGATGTCCATCGCCCATTTGCCTCGGTGGGAGTCCGGCGCCCCAGCTTCTTCACGAGGTCTCGGCAGGTGGTGCCGGCCAAAGGCCCCTATGACGTCCGAATCCGTCACGTTGGGTAGCTCGGTCCGCCGCTTGGAGAAGCGCCTGGATGTAGTCGCCTGAGGGGATTCGTTGGACTTTTGACGGCAGCCCGAAGGTCCCGAGTTTCGAGCGTAGATATGTGCCTTGGAAGTTGCCTTTGAAGGTCCTCACCAAATCCGTCCAGTTGGATATGAGGTTGGGTGGAAGGTGTTCGGTAAGCAAGCTCGCAGACCCGGAGAGGTACAGGGGCAGATTTCTGATTATCACCTTATCATCGTGAGCCCCTCGCAACCGGCATGCCGGGCCGATAGTCGTCTAGCCATACCTCGGGACGAGTCTCTCCCCTGTATTTCTCGAGATGGCCCGGGGGCCTGAAACGCGCAGGGAGTGGTGCCCTCCTGATGTCCCTTGTGAAGGCCTGAGGCCCGGGAGGATCAGGGGAGTACCCTCGGTCGTCTCGTCCTGCTTGTCGTCCTCGAGGCGAGCCACCTTCGCGGCGAGCCCGCTGTCGTTCGATCTCGTCCCTAAGGTCAGGGGCGCCTCGGTTGCGATCATGGTGTGGGTCTTCGATGCGTTCCCCGGACCGGCTGCGGTTGCTGCGGTTGTCGCCGGCGCTCCGATCGCTGGCCTTGCTCGGGGCTCGGCTCGATCCGGGTGGATCTTGAGCCCCGCCGACTTTGCCCGATTCTTCGCCCGTCGTGACGTCCACAAAAGCAATCCCGTGAAGCGGAGCTCTCCGCCGCTTTGCACCCGCCGCCTTTGTCGAGGAGTTGACGGAGGCCTTCGTATGCGCCTACCCTCGGTGGTGGAGGGCTCGGGCATTTCGTACCGGCTTTATGGCGGCCGCCACATTGAGACCGGCTCGCGGTGAACGGGGCCGCTATGCCGATTGGAGGTACCCCAGCCAGTCCGCCGCGCGTCCACCGTCGTTGAGCTGAGGTGCCCTCGGGGCGCCGGCGAGAGCTTGCTCCCGCGGATGTTTGCTCAGGCCGCCGGAGCCGGCGATTCGCCCGGATCCGCTCCTTCAGATCTCGAAGCCAGGGCGTTTTGGCCGGCAAAGCCGGTGCCGCTGCGGATGGACCGGGCGGCCGCCGGCCGAGCTCGCCGTGGGCGCGTCCGCGTCATCCATCGGCCGGAGACATCGATGAACTCGCCATCCCGTGGCGGGACCTCGACGCTGAAACATTCCCCGATGGGGTCATAGTACTAGTCCTCATCGTCGGTGCACCTGGAGCGCCGAACGAGAGGATGAAGTTCCGGTTCTCCGATCGGTAGAGTGATTCTCTCGGCCTCCCGGGCCCTGGCTCCAACCGAACCCGGAGGAGGTGGCATGGAAGATGTGTCGTCCCGCATCCTCTCTCGAAGGATGCGCTCCTCCGAGTGCATGTCCATGGGGGCAGCGCCCCCGCGAACGACGGGAGGCCTGGCCCGTGCCCTCTCCCGGCGAAGGCTTCGACCGAGGTCTCACGCCGGCGTGATTCACGGGACTCCTTCCGCATGACCGGGCGGAGGCATTTTCCCGGCGGTTAGGGTTTTCTTGGCATCCTCCCGGGGAGGTGCCGGTGCAGATCTTCCCGAGGCCTAGGGTTCCCGGGAGCCCTTCGCGAGTCGGCGCCGGGAGATGTCGACGGATTCGAATCCGTTGTTTGAAAGCGCCTTGCGCTACCGTGGTTTCGCGCCTTGCCCGCCTCGCACGATGACCGTGATGATGGGCACGCCGTGGCGGCGATGCTACCCTCCCTCCAAATTTAGATCCGACAGAGGACCATCTCGTAGTTGTGGCCGAGCGCCACAAATGCCCGGTCCGACGAACGGTGGAGTTCCACGCGGGAGCTCGTGCTCGAAAGGGTGGGAAACGGCGAGGAAACGCCATGAGGGTTGATGGAGATGCAGATCGCACACGCCGCTCCCTACCCGGGCGCGCCAATCGGCGTCGGGCGCTTCGAGGAACGGTGGTCGCCGGTGCCGGCAATAAAGAATTTATATGCCGTGTGCCTCCCCTCCCCGATGGCGAGCGCAAGATGGACACCCGGACGCGGCGATTTATCCCGTTCGAGCCAACGGGGCCCTACATCCAAATGGGGTGTGTCGTGCTCGTGTTATCTCGCTCAAAGGTGAGCCCGCAGTAGGGGGCTACAGCGGTCGTGGGAGAGAGACGCTGGTCTCAAGCCCCACGATCGTGGTTATGGTGGTGGTGGTATGTGATTTCCTCCGTATGAACCGAGAGTTGAGCAGGGTCGAATCCTCTCTAATGAGGCATTACTCCCCTTTATAGGAGAAGGAGAGAGATAATGTTTACACCGTGGACACCTAGGTGGCTAATTCCCCCGGGCCGCACCGGTTGCATGTGCGCCGCCGAGGGGTCGGCCGGCTTGGATGTCACTTGACGAAGACACGCACGTCGATCCGATGGTGGACGTGCCGCCCCGGCGCGGCCCCGGGGTTCCGTGAGGCGTCCTCACGGCTTTGCATGGCGGGGCCGGCCCGGCGGCCCCCGGCTATGCGTGTCGTGCCCGAGGGTCCGGCCCAACGTGGCGTTTGACGGTGCTTTGGGAAATGAACGGTGTCACCCCGGTTTCCCGTGCGGGTGGCGTAATACGTCATCGGGTTCAGCTTTGCGTCCCATCGGTCCGGATTGGGGAGACGATTCGATTCGATTTGACGCGTAATCGATGGCACCGGCGCCTCGCTTTTTCGTGCGGCCGCATTGAATGCGCGGTGGTTTCCCTTCCTCCGTACGGAACCTCCCACGCCGAGGGTGCGCGCCCCCACTCCCGGCCGGGGGTTGGACTACCTTGCCCGAGGATGGAGAGCCGGTCTCCCTCGGCGAGGCGGAGTTTTGGCGCCCCGAGGTGGTGAGCTAGGCCCCCTCGGGCGGGCGGAGATTTCTCCCGGGGCCGGTGAGCTAGGCCACCCGGACGAAACGGAGATGTGAGGTTGAGTCGAGCCATGGGTTATTGGCCGTCGACGTGGAACGCCGTGATTCGTTGTTTGAGGTCCTTGACCTTGTCTTTGTGAGCGTAATGAGCTCTTTACGTCATGGTGACTCCATTCGGGCCGCTTGGTGGGCCGTTTCCATCGCCATGTGGGCATCGTGGGGCTCAATGGCTGGTCCATCGCTCGTCGGGCCGCCCTCCATGCGGGATGATAGCAGCCGGGTTTTACTTGGGTCTTGGTAGGCCTGCAGATTCTCATAGCTTGAAAATGTCTCGGGGCCCAATATTTAGGTCCCCGACACATACCCATTTGGATGAATATAAAACCCAAACAAAATTTAAGGACCTGCATGACACACTTTCTAAGTTCATGGACCGGGATGACACACCGGTACAAGTTCGAGGACCGTAGAAGAGGCCAAACAGGTCTTTTGCTTTCGGACGTTAGATGTTTTGACAAAGGTTTGTCCATGGCCGGTCCTCGAACTTGTACGGTGTGTCATCCCTGGCCCATGAACTTAGAAAGTGTGTCATGCAGGTCCTTAAATTTTGTTTGGGTTTTATATTCATCCAAATGGGTATGATATGTACCCGCTAGCAGAAATAAGATTTAATTGGTTAAAACAAAAGATTGCCAGGGGTTATAAACAAAATTGCTACACATAAATCATACAAATATTTACACCATTACGAGGACTATTTTGGCAATAATTAACCTTTTACTTTGTCGTCGCCGGCATGTAGCGGGGCGCAGCCGGGACGTTGCTGCAGCGCATATGAGCCACGGTCGCGCAGGCGAGAGCAGCTGCTGCCGTTGACGCACAGGGGCGCAAGAGAGCCCCGCCGCTGACGTGCACATGCATGCGCGGCTCGCCCGAACTGCCGCCATGCAGGCGAGCAACAGCCGCGGCAGCGCACAGGCACGCCCATGATCTCTACCCTTTGGCATACAATGCACACGAGAGAGAGAGAGAGAGAGAGGAGTACTGTGTCATGGCTCAGTCTAGCGTACAACAGCATACTATGCAACAACATGCTGCTCGCGGTGCCATCGAGGGGCGGCTCGTCGTCGATCTAGCCATGGCCATGAGAGAGGTCAGAGGTGGGAGATAGAGATGACACGTGGGTCCATACCCGTTTGGATGAATATAAAACTCAAACAAAGTTTAAGGATTTGAATGACACACTTTCTAAGTTTATGGACCGGGATGACACACCTAAGTACAAGTTCGAGGACCGGCCATGGACTTTACTCTATATATATATCTAATACTAAACTCAAAAAGTATATCCTTCAATTGTCAATTTCACCTTCCATAACGCCTCACACCTCTCTATCCTGTCTATGAATCAAAACTAACCATATGCTTAGAATAGCGCACGTCATCTAACCATATTAAGGGGTCTGATCTAAATTTTTATAGAGTTCTACTAGTTTTGGCTAAAAGAAATGGAAAGAAGCTGTTCGAAACATACTCGAAAAATGAGAAGCAATTCACATTGATTCACACATGAAGGTGACAGAAGCCAACGTTAGGTAGTAAGGCTCTTTTTTGTTTTACAGTTTTTGTTACAACATTAGGTAATGCTCTTTGGCTTCTCATATAGAGTGGAGCGAGAAAAATGGTGCATAATAACGGACCTATATGCTTTTAAGGTTATATGTATGCTAAAATAAATGATCGAAATGATTTTTTTTGGAAGGGGTGATTTCGAAATAAATTTTAAAATGGAAGAAAAAAAAAAAAATAATAGGACAATATTGAGAGGTCTCGAGGAAGACGGAAGCAAACAGTGGAGTACACAGGAGAGGCCAGTTCAGAGTTCCCGAGTCCACGGCTGCACACGTCGCCGCTTTCCTCTCCACTCCCACCCCCGCGCCTGCCTCCGCGTGCCGCCGCCTACCTCGTCGGGCGGGCTCCCTCCCATCGCCACCCATGCCTCCGTCCGCCACCGCCGCGGCCTTCCTCTTCCCGGCCGTCTCGGTCCCCTGCCGCGTACTTCCTCAACGGCGCGCGAGGAGCCTGGCCGTCCGCGCCGTCGCCTCCCCTCCAGCCTCCACGGTCAAGCCCGCCCCGCCGCCCTCCAAGGTGCGATCGTCCAGCGCTTACACATTTGCTAGTAATGTACCGTTCGCTGCTTCGGTTGCCTGCCTGGTTTAACTCTCAGTGCCTTACTGAGATCGTTGTGTTGGGCGGTTGAACAGGCAGCTGAATAAGCCTGAAATTCGTTGCGCGTTGGTTGGAATTCGAACTGCTTCTATGTGCTTTGAGATCCCATATTGCAGGGCACATGGTGTCGCGATTCCCAACTTTTTGATGGTTAACTGATTTAGTAACATAATGGCTATTTCCGTTATCTGCGAGTTCATTCGCTGATGAAATATGGGGTTGCTGGTGCAGATCCTGAAGAAATTGTCATGTCCACAAAATGAAAACGCAATAGCTCTTTAGCTCGTCTTGTAGGGAATATATAGCATACGCTTTAATGTTAGTTTTAAGTTTAAAACTGCCAACATGCATCATACATGGTTAGCCTTGGTCGGAGTTTATGATTGTAATATATCTTCTCTTCTTTACATTTTGGGAAATCATTGGGAAAAGGCTAAGTGTTGAAATATAAAGTGAACTGCTCACCCTCCCCATCAGTATATTGGGTTCGAACTATTCATTGTGTGTTACTTAATATTTAGAACAAATGATTGTTAATCAGGTACCTCTTTGATTCCTTAGTGTATTGGGTTCGAACTAGTCAGTGCATGTAATTTAATAGTGAGAACAAATGATTGTCAATCAGGTACCTGTTTGATTCCTTAGTTTTGGGTTCGAACTAGTCACTGCATATAATTTAATAGTGAGAACAAATGTGGTTGTTAATCAGGTACCTCTTTGATTCCTTAGAAGAACTGAGCACTTAGGGCCAGGGGAGTTCAGCCAAATGATATTTTACAAAGAAGTTATTCTATGGTATGATTTTATGAAATGATCTGAGGGGTTGGGAGCTGAGAAAACTAGGGCCACGTTTGGATTCGCAGCAAGGTTTGCCTGCCTGGCCTTGTTGCCAGTCGAGACTAACCTTGCCTGTTGTGGCAATCCAATTCAGCCCTCTCGCTCCAGCAAGAAAATCTATCTTGTACAAGCATCGAGGCAACATGGCAAGGTAACCAAACATGTTTCTATATCCCATTTCTGGTGGGGCAAGGCTCGCATGCCGAACCAAACATGCTCTAGCTTGTCCTGATTCACTTCCTACAAATAGTTTATCCTCGAGAACCATAGAGAATCATTTCTCCCTGAGAATTACTTCCTACATATAATCAGAAGTAGGAGAAGCATTAGCAGCCATGTTCCCTGAAGGGAACGGGAACATGTACTGATACTTTATAATGTTTTTTATACTATGCGAACGTGAATGTTCCCTCGAATGATGTCCCGAAACCAGGAACATAGCCATATTTCACGTTTCCAGTTGCTAAGGCAGGAGCCCTAGTAAACTGCTGCCAAATTTTTTATGGGAGAATTAGGTATATGGTCCTGAAAAAAAATTGCACTTAGCTATTTGGCCCTTTTCTTTTGAATTTAGCTATATGGCCTCAAAACAAAAATTTTGTTTGTTATTTGGCCTTCCATCCAATCTGTTAGGATTTGGTGTTAGTTTGTCCACTGTTGATCATGCAAAAGACAGAAGTGCCCTTCAGTCACCTGTTCACCCGCCACACCCAGCCTTGGCTCCGTCCCGATGCTTCTTTGTTCGACGCCGCACACCCAGCCAGGTCCGACGTGCTCCATTGGCGCCGAGATTAGGTCCTGCAGCGTGCGAGCCCTCGACGGACTACCGACTACGTGCTACGTGCGGCCTGTGTGCTATGGTCTGCGCGTACTGCAGAGCCTCGTGGAGCTCTGCTCCGTGTCCAATCCGATGGCCAGATGGAGGAATTAGGAAGCACTGTGATTAAGGTGTCCAATCCAATTAAATGGAAATACATTTACGAGCCATCAAAGCCAAGCAAGCTGCATGGTATTGAATTAATTAACATACAGTAGATGGGTGGGTCTGTGCGCTTTGCCTCTCGATGGTGCGGTCTGGTCGATGAGTTTTGGGTCCGCTACAAAATTATATATATGATTATGTATTATGTACTCAAAATATACAATAAAAAAAAAAAACTCTATTTTTTATTTCTCACCAGGGGTAAAACGGTCTTTTACCCTTGACTTAACACCTCTAGGTGCCCAAAACTGACGGAAGGCCAAATAGCTAAGAAAACTTTGTTTTGAGGCCATAGAGCCAAATTCGAAAAAAAGGCCAAATACTTCAGAGCAGTTTTTTCTAGGGCCATATACATAATTCTCCCAATTTTTATACTATGGGGGCATAAATGTTCCTAGAATGGGAATGTGAATGTTCTCGGAATGACATTCCTGAAATGAGGAATATGACCAAGTTTCTGGATGCTAAGGCAGGAGCCCTTGTAAACTGGCCCCAAGTTTTACATCATTTAGATTAAGAACTTAAAAAAATTTCAGGTTTGTTGTCCCATTTCTGTTAGTCTATATTGTATTACTATCAGCTATCATGAAACCTTCCATAACTGAAAAAATAATCAGTTTAACTTTGGTTAAGATATTTGGCAGAAAACCTAGTGTGAGTTGAAGTATGATGACTGCTTAGCTGAATGTAGTGGAATCTGGACCTCTTAGGCTAACACTAGAGCTGTGGTATAACCTGCATTTGAATGGCATGATTAGCTTCCTGCAAAAGCACGCAAAAAACATTTTTTTTTGGGTTTCCCCTATGAATTGTGACATTGTTTCAACTGGCTCCATTGTGTATCGGTTTGTTAAGCTGTTAATATTAGTGTGACTACAATTACTCTAGTGGCAGATATCCTACATTAGACTTAATAATGATATGTCTTGACAAAAGGTTATATTACCATTTTTGTCCTGCCTCTGTCTGCTGTTACCTGTGCTATAACATTGTGAATGTGTTTACAGACTGGGAAGTGGGAGTGGAAATTTGAGAATAAGCCGGTAAACATATACTATGAGGAACATGAGCAGAAGGTTGCTGAGAATGTGAAGAACATTGTCATGATCCCTACGATCTCTGATGTTAGCACAGTGGAGGAGTGGAGGGTGGTTGCCAAAGATATTGTTGGGCTTAAAAGGAGAACTTGGCTACCGTGCTACTATTGTCGATTGGCCTGGTCTTGGTTATTCAGATAGGCCATCACTGAACTACAATGCTGATGTGATGGAGAGCTTTCTGGTTGAACTAATAAATTCACCAAACAGTCCAGTGGCAAATGCAGGTAAACCTGATTATAGTGTTTTTTTTTCAGTGGATTTTTTTACTCGACCAACACACTTGATTTTTGTGATACTTGGTGATTGAAAACCTGATCCATAATTCCATATGTAGTCAACTAAAAAATAATACACAAGGCATTTTTTCGAGAAAAGTCTTTTTTTTATGTTAAAACTTATTGGCAATTGAAAACTGGCATCTGATGGGGATCCGAATACCAATAAACGTGTGTAAATAAGTACAGCAACACTGCAGCTTAAATAAGAGGATAAATGTTCAGCAGAACAACATTTCAAACTAGAAAGTGATCTTTTATGATATATTTATTTATGGTGGATCATACACCAAAAGTCACACAACAAATTTGACTTGGTTGTCGATCGGTACACAGATTGTTCTGGTCAATACTGTTTTATTGATTTTTCAATACCTTTAAGAAAGTTTGAATCAGGTTCCCATTGTGTTAATAGTTTTATACATATCCTTTCCCTTTAAGTTCATCATTTGATTAGTGATGAACTGTACCATCTATCCCATGAACAGATGACGAACTGGTCATTGTTGGAGGTGGTCATGCAGCAACAATAGCAATTCGTGCAGCTGGTAAGGGCCTTATAAGACCATCTGCTGTTGCTGCTGTTGCACCTACTTGGGCTGGGCCTCTTCCCATTGTATTTGGCCGAGGTTCTGACATGGAAACAAGGTAGGAAACTGATTATATGACCTGATATCTCATATGTCAGAAAGTGCCTACAAAGATCATCTTGACTCTTTAACTTGTGACTGGTACATGCTGTGTTGTCAATACTCCGTACCTCTATAACATACTCCCTCCGTTCCAAATTGTAGTTCACTTTGGCTTTTGTAGATACATTTCTTTTTACTATGTATCTAGACATAATGTATAATAACTAGGTGCATAAAAAAATCAATGTATCTAGAAAAGCCAAAAGTGAACTACAATTTGGAATGGAATGAGTATTCTCTAATCCTTTCCTTACCACATTTGGCATCTGCTTTGGTTCATTACGTGCCAGACTCTCATGACTGCACATAAGTATGACTGCACATAAGTATGCTTCCATTTCAGTTTTAAAATCATTATAATGATCCTGACTTTCTATCTAACCATTTAAATTATTTGCATGGGGCATATTGCTGCTTGTCCTGTGATGTTACTGTTATGTGGGGGCTGCAAGCATAACTATTTGGACCAGACTGGACCGGTGGTCCAACCACGAAAAAACTGAAACCAGGACCCTGACCGGTTTGGTCCACTTAAAAAGACCAGGTGTGCAGGTGAACCCCTGGTTTTTAGGGAGGGAGGGATGGAAATAGAGAAAAAATAGGGCTAGTATCGGGTTTGAACATCAGACTTATAGGTTTGGGAGTTCATTCCCCAGCACCGCACCATGTTGGATAAACATTCAGAGTTAGTTCAAGAAGATTTGGTTTGTTAGGAGATAAGTTTATTTAGCAATTGAGTTCATTTAGAGATTAAGTTTGTTTTGATTGAGTTGGTTAGAACTTGGTTGTTATCTTGCGCATGGGGTAAAGACATCTATATAAAGGTCTTGATGTAATCTGAAACAGGCAAGCAAGTTTAATCTATTTCCTCCACCTCTATTCTACTAGCTAGTGTAATTACATTCGGGAATGCCTTGGGGATTGATGTTTTGAGCCTCACTTCCCATCCCTCTCGTACACCCAACCATGTACAGTTGAGCATGCTCAGTGGTGGAGGCAGAAATATTTTCTAGGTGTGGTGGGTTTATAAAGGTCAAACATATATTATACAATATAACTATCAAACATTATCTAAATATTATATCACAATATAAAGTATTGACACGTAATAAAATACCTCAAAAGACCAAAAAAAAGAAAAATGGCAATGTTGTCGAAGCAGTTGCAGACCAGGCCTAGGCTAGTTTCCCTTCCCCGCGTGCCCTAATCGACGCCACGAGGCCCATCAAGCGGAGGCGTAGCCCATCAGGCCTATCTAGCTTCCCTCCGTATGAGTGTATCACCATGCATGTCATGTACGTATGTGTATGTATTTCAAATATAGCACATATATTCAGTTTTTTTATTTGTTTTAGGTATGGCGGCCGCCAAGGCTTGCCAGATTGCTGCCTCCGCCACTGAGCATGCTTATGCTGCTTGTTTCGATCAATAAAAAGTAAGTGGAGCGTCGCTCCCTGTATTGTTCAAAAAAAGGACAGAGCAGTTTGGGCTTAACTCTAGCCCTCGCTCTTCTGTGTGCCAGCCCACCCCTTCCTATTCCAGTCACCACAAGTTGTGCTGCTTGTTTCCATTGTTTTGTAATGCAGCACAGTGCTGTTGTGTACAGATATATTTGTTTCTCTTGTTAAGTGGTGCATTGCTATTGTGTACAGATATATTTGTACATATACCACCTGTCACACCATTAAGGATTCCTGATGGCTGGGGGGCGATTGAGAATGTTTGTTTGTATTAATGAGTGCTCATTGGTGCAGTGGCTATTAGGAACATGTGACCTTTGTTTTCATTTATGAAAGTATCTATGTTTTTGTATGGACAGTGGCAATTCCAGCCTTCCAGGCACACCATTTTCCAAATTGATCCCATGGCTTAATTTGATCGAGATCAGTTTTACTTTCCAGTGCTATTTTCATTCACTTCATGTGCACTATTACCATTCATTTAATATATTTTAATATAACTAGCTAACAAAACTTGTGATAGTGGTTTGCTAGGGTTGAAGCAATATTCTGGATCATGCGTTACTTTGTGTGTATGAACTACCTTCATCACATAATATTTGTCAGTGAATCCCATTATGATACACCTGTGGCTTGTGACATTTCTTATATTCTTAACATTTGGGTGGAAGCACATGTCGAATTGAAATTGAAATAATATTGACTGCTGCTAGTTTTATTAACAACATTTTGGATTTTTTGCACCTACTTTGCTATAAAGTGCATGCTTCAGTTACATGTCTCATGTATGCCTGTAGCATATGTTCTGGACTCTTTCCTTTCAGAACATTTTTTTTTTGCTTGATGCATGACTGTCACCATCGCATACATTCTTACACACGACCATGGCATGCAATAGTGTGCCACAGATACATCTGGTGTAGTATCCTGATAACATGAAGGGCATACAGAACCTTGTAGGCTGTTTCAAAAAAAAAAAAAAAAAAAAAAAAAAACAGAACCTTGTAGGCTTTGATGTCATCATGATAGTAATATGACCCCTGGTAGGCTGGAAGTCATCCTGATAGGCACACAATGCGGTTGTGAATTTTGCTTTGTGTACCTCATATTGCCATTTAATTTGCAATGTTCATGTTTTTGATAATTGTATAATTGTATTGCATTTTCTGATTGGGTTATCACATTCGATGAGCAATGCATTTGTTTCCTCTGTTTAAGTAGTGCAGTGCTGCTCTGCATACAAATGGTTCTCATCCATATACAGATTGCCATGCAATAAAGTGCAGTTCCCATTGCAATAAATTTATATGTATTCTTTTTAGAGAGAGTGGCAATAGCATGTGGTTTTGCAGGCACTTGCATTAATAGATCAGGCCCCCTTTGGAATGCAGGAATTTTACAGGAATCAGTTCATTTTCACAGTAAAAACGCAGGACAGAAAAAATTCATTCCTTCTAAATAGGGGTGCAAATTGGAGACAATTAGGCGCACCTCCAAACCTCTTTAGTTCAAGTGTTTGTACTAGTTTTCCAAATTTTTGAAGAAGTACAAATTTTTGAACTAAAGAGGTTCGGAGCTTGCATCTAAAGTTACCCCTTTGCACCCCTTACTTCTAAAGGGAGCCTTGATCTGATTAGGGAGATCATCATTCACCAGTTCTGCTGTCCAGCTGTTATATTTCTTTTATTTTCATGTGGATAGTATCAAGCTGCATCAGTTATTTACTACTGGGGTTTAAGCAGTATACTGAATCATGTGCTAAATGATACAAACAGGAATGAGTCAAAAAGAAAGAGAGATCTTCTCGTCCCACCAGGCTGCAGATATATTGACCTATCAATGCTTAAGATTTCAATTGATTCTGCTGAGACTAATTTTTCTCAACTCTTATTGATAGGTATGGGCTTCTACGAGGAACGCTCAGGGCTCCAGCTCTGGGCTGGATGATGTACAATGTTCTGGTGAGCAATGAAAAGTCGATCCAATCTCAGTACAAGTCCCACGTCTATGCCAACCCTGACAACGTGACACCTGATATCATCGAGAGCCGATACGAGTTAACCAAAAGAAAAGGCGCACGGTTTGTCCCTGCTGCCTTCCTGACAGGCCTCCTCGATCCTGTCCAATCAAGGGAGGAATTTCTGCAGCTGTTTGCCAAGTTAGACGGAGATGTACCAGTTCTGGTGGTGTCAACACTCAATGCTCCCAAGAGATCCAAGGCTGAGATGGAGGCTCTCAAGGGCTCTAAAGGCGTGACAAAGTTCGTCGAGGTTGTAGGCGCTCTTCTACCGCAGGAAGAGTACCCCTTGGCAGTCGCGGAGGAACTCTACAGCTTCCTGCAGGAATCATTCACAGCAAGAAGATGAATGTGCGCACGAATAGTTGCACCAGAAGCCAGATTCAAGTCCCACAATTTGTGAGTAAATTGGTTAACCTGCTACCGTGTACTGGAGGTTTTAGCAACAATAAAGCAGCATCGCCTGTTCACTTCCCTCTTCCCTGGTACCACGATCACAAGCCTGCTTTTGACATCCGGATCCCATAACATCGCCGGTGTGCGCAAAGCATGCCGCCATGATATCAGTGATTGCAGATTTCGATCAGGCACGTCGTGGTTCGTGCCTGATCTGCATCGGAGCCTAACCCTTTGATCCGGTGGCGTCTATTCATTGCACATGGTCTCAGCAGTTCGTCCTACTCCCTCCGTTCCACAATACTTGCAATTCTTTGACTCATATAAACTGTGTTTGACACGCTCGTCTTATTCAAATTTTTTATATAAATTATAAAACAAACAAAAACGTCATTACAATATCTTTAGTAATGTAATAAGTCATAACAAAAGCGATAATATTTATTAAAAAGTTGAATAAGGCGAGGAAGGCCAAACACGATTATATGAAGTCAAAAATTGCAAAGATTGTAAATCCGAGGGGTACACTTTCCCTGCCCCTGGTCCTGGTTCTTTGTAATTGATGGCCGAAGTACAAGGCCTGGACGATGACGCTGGTCAGTGGTCTCCTGAGGTAAAACGTTCCTCCCCCTCCATTACATTTCAGCTTGGTCAGGCCTTGTTGCTGTGCTGTGAGTTGTGAGCGCTCAGCTTTCACTGGGGCTGGCATCAATGCCTCCACCTGTGCTGTGCCGCTAGAAGCAGGCACAGGACAGAGTACACTGCGGTGCGGAGCAACATACAGATTCTGATCAATAATTGGCGCATGATTCCAGTGGCTGGCCGTGCCGTGCCGTGCCGCGGCTATGAATGCTGCATTTACTGAAGCCTCCCAGGCCAGGCCAGGCCAGCGGCGGCCCCGGGGACGCAACCTCGCAACCTCGCCTGCATCCTAGTTGGGCTCATCCGGCTGCTGACGGTGGTGGTGGTGCTGGCACGGTCTGGTCTGGCCACGCCGCTGAAGCAGTGAAGCTACCGCGGCAATCGGCGTCGCCCGTCGGAGTCCTGGCAATCGCCGTCGCCAGTCGGCGTCCCAGGCCGTGCCCTGCCACGTGGCCCGGCGCTGAGCTTGGCACGGGCGCGAGGGGAGAAGCGCATTTAAGGGAGGGAGAGCGAAGTCCAAGTGGCAAGTGAAGTGTCCCAGTTCTGAGGTGGACTTTCTAACCCTTTCTTAGCACAGGAGCTGGGGGTTCGTTCTAGAGGATCCACGGCGATGGAGCGGGCGGGACACCGCCGCGTCGTCGCCGGTCGATTAAATGCGGCGAGATAGGGCCCTTGATTTGCCTGAACGGATTGGTAGGATACAGAGGCCTCCCAGGCCACGCGTGTATACGTGTGGTGAATGATGCCACTTCATTGTTTAAGATTGCGTGGTCCACATGGCACGCACGCACGCAGCACTGCTGCACAGCAGTCCGTGTGAGCGTCTGGAGGAGAATCAAGCTGCTGGTGGCGGATCAGCATTCAGCAATCACCGTTGCAGCGTTCATTTCTCGGCAGGGGGCACAGGTGCTGAAATGCGGAAAAGAACATTGCGAAAGCCGTTATGAAACGCATCCCTGAGAAGGACTGAAACCAAAAACTATAAAACTCCGTCGGTGACAGCGATCGCTTTTATTCGAATACATATACTCCTTGGTAGGTAAGATAAGATCCGTTTGATGAGATATGAAAACTCATGTGCTGCTACCGGTAGGGTTGTAGGCCTTCAATCTTGTCAGCTTCCATCCCGTTCCTTTTGCGATCAGTTGATTCAGTTTTTATCTCCCCAAACCGAACGGGGAAAAGACAGTCATGGCCATGGCTGTGATCAAACCCTTCTTCATCCTGACACGCATAGCTAACCATGACAGAGAAAAGCGTTAGTTTGGTAGCAGCGTGTCAAGTCCATTCTGAACCAAGGACAAGATGAGTAGGATATGAAATCTGCTCCACATTGCATATGGCAAAAAGGTTTCTGATAAATCTTTTTGCCGTTCGTTGCCTCTATTTTCCTTGGCGTCCAGACAAACAAAACGCGAGCTATTTGGATCCATCTGATAACTGCAGTGCTACGTCGCTGCGTCAGTCAGCGACCTAGCTACTGGGCTCGCTGCCAAGTCCCACCAACTCCGCAACAAATCCAAGTTGCTTCGCTATCTCCATAAACCCCTTTCGATGGTGCTCCCATCATCACGTTCCCACAAAATGAAATGATGGCCTATTCACTCATCATGATAATCATACGTATGTACACAGACAGGTTCATAGCTCACGACTCATCCTTGTCATTCCAGAGACTTCCTTGTCATGTCCAAACAAAAGTTTTGGTTCATCCTCCCCCTTGTTTCCGACTTTGGCTGTAAAATTGGCAACAAGACAAATTGGGATGGCGTAGACAGCTTTTTAAAACCTTTCAAAATGTTGTGGCCAAATCGGCCAGACATCGCGGGCGACACCTTTTTGAATCTTTCAGTATTGCGAGAAACATGTATGTTTGTTTCCAGTGATTGATCATTTCCTTGTGGAGTTTGTTGCTACCTCTCCGATCCGATCGAGCGTGCACGAACAGAAATGAATAACATCTATGGAGAGTAACCACAAAATTCTTTTTGAGAAGGATAACCACAAAATCCGATGGATGACAGAGACGGCAGCGACCTTCTCGAGCCGTAATAACGGTTGAAGACAGCAGCAGCTATCCTAGGCCGTGGACCGCAGTAAAAGAGGTGTTGCAAGGGTTGCTCTCACCAGCATTGACTCGGTGACGCACACGAGTCTTACAGTTACAGCAAGTGGCCGGCTCAGCAGCAGCCTCAGCGTCACATCCGCGCCGCAGCCTTGACAATCCGACACGTCCCTGGAGGCCCCGGTTCACACATGTCCTGCTGTGTGCCTGGCCTTCTACTCGGCGACGAAATTCATCAGGGGTTGTTCTCCGGGGTCCTTTTCGTTACATACACATCGTCGTCGTCGGCATGTCCATCGAATATAATGCCCTGCCGTTGAAACTCTATTGACAAAAAGTCATACCTGTCCTGCTCCGTTCCACATGTATGTATAGTATGTATGTACGCTGGGTGTACTTCTCTAAAACTCGTCGAAATCGAAGAGTTTTGTGTGAAATTTTTTGCCTTTTTGGTTGTTTTTAGCTAGGATCACTAAAGTCCCAGAGGTAATAACGTTTGAGTTTTATCAATTACAGTATTTTTTTTTAACAAAACAACATCAGTCGGCTTATCAGCTACAAAAATCATCAGCCGAACAACTTATGATATGCAGATGTTGCCAATCCTCGTGTTTGGTAGGATATATATGCCAAGCTTCCTGCTGATCGAGTTTCCCGCTGACGAAGCTGGTGCAACACCGGATCGTGCAGGTGCTTTCAATTTGCGACGGCAAGCAGGCAGCGCGCGCTACCGGCTGACAAGCATATGAAATGCGTGGAACGGGTTCGTTTCTGCTGACAGTGCGTCTGCCGTCGTCTCGTCTGTCCTTTGTAGCAACGTACTAGAAAAGTCCACTTTCAAATAACGACGCCTGATGAGATAGATATATGACACGATGCATTGCTACTAACATTTATATTTTCTTGGATGATTTCTTGTGGGTTTTCCATGAACAACGGTATGGGACAGATGACGATTGATATGATTGAGTACACCGCCGGCCGGTTCCTTTTTTTTGAGTTGGAATACACATTTGTTGTCATGCGTGTACATATGAACAGGCTAATTTCTTCTACGATGACTATATTGCTTTGTTCCCTACCTTGTGATGTTTAGTACTCTATATATTGTTTTTTTTTTTTTGAAACAGACCTTGTCATGTTGATCGTCTGCGTTCACATGTGCATGCCAGCGTTATCTACCAGATCAGAAGGATGCTGTGTTGAGGTTTTAATAATTTGTACTACATCTTGATGTCCTACTATGTCCTACTTATATACTCCATCCATATCCCGATCGATTACAAGACATTTTGGCTTTTCTAATTTATATAAAGTCAAAACATATTATAATTTGCAAAATTTTGCGAATGTGAGGGAGATCCATGGATCTCAAAGCAAATTCCTTCGATTGATGAGAAGGAAACAACAACGAATTGACAAAAATATATATATATATTTTTTTTTTAAAAACTGCCTTTAGCATGCATACGCGTGAATTCACTATCTTTTACTATCTGCCATTGATTTCAAAGAGTGTTCGTCGCACGTGCTGAAAATCTAGATCGATGCAAGGACAAAAAGGGGAACATATCTCAGAAAGATTTCAGTCTTCTAGATAGGTAACGCGCAAATTTGTAATATAGTCAGAGTAGGGTTGTCAAATCAGGCTATAAATGATCAAATTGATTGTACATGACGTGCACAATTTTAAATTAAAGACAAGAAATACAAAATGTAAACCAAATAACTAATGGTAGACACGTCTGTCTTCTCTGGACATGTCGTCGCTTACGTGTAGCTCAACCACGTGTCATGTCCGTGGGCCAATGGGCCTTTACTAGGCCCATTGTTGTTATCTGTTAGTTATCAGAATTTCTATTTAGATACATTAACTCTCTACAAACTCGTCTCGCAATCATGTTTGTCAAACGAAATGCCACCATCATCAAGGCCCGGATGAATGACATGTGGCCCACGCTATTACTTCCCTATTTTCTTATGCAAAAAGGAAGTCACCCCTTCTCATTTTTTCTTTATTATTATTAAAATCCTTCTCATGCAAAAGGCTGTCGTCTATTTTTTTTTTCCTAAAATTTTTCGAAAACAAAAGCAAAAGGCTGGCTCCGCACTCTGCTGCTCTGGCAACTTTTTTTTTTCTGATAACACAGTAAAACTGAGAAACGAACACATACTAATCTCTATGACCTTACACTTACAAGATATTTTTTTTTTTTTTGAAAGTGCTCTGACATCGTTTTTATTCAAACTTTGTTATGTAAAATAGAAACATAACCCTTTATCGCCTTGTTCGCTTGAACTTATCGGCTCGGCTTATCAGCCATGACGTAGTGTTTTTCTTCTACAACAAATTAGCATCGGTCGGCTTAACATTTATATTTGTTCTCCCAAGTTAAAGTGTGTATGCGTGTGTTGAGAGTCTGTTATCTAATTAAAAAAAAACCAAGCTTATAAGAGACAACTTATAAATATGATGAATTAATTTGATAGCTGGTATAATACGTAATGTGGTATGGACAATTCGTTCACCAATGGTCCAAGTAGCGCAAGGTATGCACCGCATTGAATTCAGTATATACTCCCTCCGTCCCAAAATAAACGACGTTTTGGGTTTTTCGTCACACAAGTTTGACTCGATTTGTAGAAAAATACGTAGAAGATTTAAATCTCCAAATAAATTTGTTAAAAAACTAGATCAAAAGATCTTTCCAATGATACTAATTATGTAATATAAATATTAATCCTATTTTAGTATATAATTGTCGGGCATATGTTTTCGGGAAGCGAAAACGCCGTTTATTTTGGGACGGAGGGAGTATCGTTCAGCAATCTGTATGAGGAATGGGTTCGAATCACAATTAATGGTCTCACCGAGTCGAGCTCTTAAGTTTAACAACCTAGTCATATCACACAGGAAGAAAGAGGACGATACCTACACTTGGACTATTAATTTATTTATCGATTGTGTGTTTGTCGTACTGGGTAGTTAGTTGTTCGGTAATTCGCTGCTAGGTTGTTAATGAAACGGTGAAGAGTCTCGCAGCATTTCTGAAACAACTGCGGCAATCATGTTGATTAGGGTTCGTGTCGGCACCGTTTTCTTGCAGTGCAATCATAACAGTTCATAAAAACAGCGTTTCGTCAATCGTTGCTCGAGATCTATTAAAGCTACCGCAACAAATTAAAAATAGTAATAGCTATCTAATAGAACCTCCATTCTAATTTTATTGTCACCTTGGTGTTTGCCAACACTTTTATTGGAGTGAACTGGGCTATTATTGTCTAATTCGTGATAGACTCAAGGCTAAATGCAGGCGGCCCAGTCCACTCCAATAAAAGCTGACTTCAGCTAACCCCTTCGGACTAAATTAAATGCACCCTGCCTGCCATTTTCTAGTTCTTTCATTCTGATATCTATTACTTTTACACACACACATACTTAGCAAACAAGAAAAGTAGAGAAAGAAGCTACTCCATCCGTCCCAAAATATATGTCATTCTTGTTTTCCGAGAAGTCAACGTTTTTAAAATACCGGCAATCATATATTAAAATATATAAATACTTATGCTAAGTAAATAGTATCATGGGAAAGATCTTTAAGTCTAATTTAAAAAAAAATATTTAGAGATTTAAATGTTGCATGTATTTTTTACAAACCTAGTCAAAGTTGATAAAATTTGACCGACACGCTCCCCATAGCGACATCTATTTTGGGACGGAGGGAGTATGTATTTTCTCTCTTTTTACGAATATAAGTGACATTTGCTCCAAATACAACTGTGGCCATTAGTTTTTTTTACTAGGACTATGGTTATAACATGTAGCAAAAAGTATATTGTCATTAAATTACTTTTCATACAAATCTACTTGTATCATTTTCAAATACCCAAACTCAATGTACAAAAAATAATTTGTAATTAAACTGAGATTGAAATAGTTTACTTCAGAAAACATTAAAACATCACTTCGTATTTGTGACTACAGGGAGTACACCATAGTACTAGAATATCACTAATCAGTATTCTGTAAAGATATTGTGATTAAGAAAGCTAAAAAATTAATACGCATCTACTCAATTTGACTTCAAGAATGAACCACACACGCTTTTCATACGAATTAAATCATCGTTACATGTTTATAAGATAATGGCATATAACAACTATTCTAGCCTCAAGGCATGAGATACATGGCTGAAATCATTTGTACTACCTGTCGCTATAAAGCATAAAATGGTGTCACTGTTTATAGAAGACAATTTATCGATCGTATTGATAAGTTCGTCGTCGTCACATCAAAAGTTATTCCATCCAGTCATCCACTCATAAATAAGTGACATTCTGGTTTTGCATCTCTAGTCAACTAATCTAACTGTCGTCATTTTTTTTAAATCTGACTAGAATTAGTGTTACATGTGGATCAAAAAGTAGATTAGAATTGAAGGGTAGCATATATGACACAAATTTATATGTGTTCAAACGTGAAGTGCCTTACGTCCAGTGTATCATATTTGTTTGTATTGCTTGTTGTAATTTGTGCGCTAGGTGCCGTTGCGAGTAGCAGATTGCAACTATGCATATATTTGTGAGTTGGGCATCTATTTGGATGCCGAATGGGGCCTCTGTATGAGAAAAAACTTGCAAAAAGTAACTGTTGAAACTCCTGTAGTACACTCAGTAGCACGTTTAGTTTGTTTACCATAGAGTAACTAGGCTCAAAAGAATCGCCTCACAATGTACATCTAAACTGTGTAATTAGTTATTTTTTTTTTTTATCTACATTTCATACTCCAAATATATGTCTTTTGGTGTATTTAATGTGATGTGATGGAGGAAGAGTGGAAAAAGAGTTAGAAATTTTAGCAATCTAAACAAAACAAGGCCCTACTTATATAGTTTCAGATGTAGAATTACATATATAGTCATAATCGGTTTACAGATTGGTTTTCGTTAGAATAAATGAACTTGACTTCTATGTATATCTTCCATATTCCTTGTCCATCAAGTACTCCATCCATTTTTATTTATATGCCAGCATTAACTTTGTTCTAAGTCAAATATTTATAAAAATTCATGGCAGTTTATTTTTTCAGATTCACTATGAGAAATACTTTCATAATCCATGATTCGTATGTTGTGAACTAGAAGGATTTTTTAAAAAATAGATAACCAAACATAGTAATGTTTAATTTAGGACATAGCTTTTTTAGATAATGGACATTATTTCATATATGGCTTCATCTACCAACAAGAGAATCGGACCAATTATTACAAAGTTGAGTTCGAGGCTAGAAAAACAAAAGAGAAAAACCTCTAGGAGCTCAAGAAGTAGCATTCCGACTTGCTACAAGACGAGAATACACCGCCAAATGAACAACAACAACACTAAGAATCTAAGGAGATAACTAGATCGACACCAACACTAACAAAAGAAGGAAACTTCCAAAAGCGCCACCTCCAACTAGAGCATGACATACGAAGATGCCATCGCCGCCCACCAGAAGACCGGTCTTTGGATTTTCATTTTGAAAGATCTCCAAGACATGCTTGAGAGAAGTGACGACGTCTCCGGCGAGGAAGTGGCACCCACAAAAAGTGTCACCGCCCTCTAATCACAACCGCTATCCCACCGCGATCCATGCCATTATGTCGGTGGCCGCCGAGGAAGATCGCTAGCCACCCGCGCCTCCACACGCGGTAGTGCCCCGGATCCCTAGAACCGTGGGGGACCAATCCATCACAAGAAGCCCGGATACGGCCATCGCCGGGAGCAACGTTGAACCGCCGCCACCCGCCGCGGCCACCCATGCCTCCAAGCCTCAAATCCGCCTCGACCGCATGTCGCTCGGGACTCCTCCACCTTTGCTCCCTTCACCTCCATTTCCTCCACCAACCGGATCCAAAACCGTCTCGCACCACCAAAGCCCGCCAAGGAGCCCCGAAAGCACACGCATCCCACGTGTCAAGCCTCACCGCGCTTGGCAACCTACGCGAGGCGCACCAACCGCCAAGTCTCGACAACCGCGGCGGTTCACCGGATATGGGCACTAGACCACCGTGAGACGGTGACCTCCTAGGTGTATAGATCCAGCCTAGGGAGGACCCGGGTCCGTCCGCCCGGGCAAGGATCCGCCATCCCCCGCCGCCACCGGCCACGAGCCTCCTTAGCCCCGGGCCGGCAAAGGCAATAAAGGGACGACATAGGGGAAGAGATCCCGCCGCCGTCGGCCCCGCGGCCGGGCCGAGGCCCGATCGGCACCACCACAGCCGGGGACAAGGTGTCCTCGCCAATCCCCACGCAGCCCGATGAGGACACGCTGTTGGCTGGCTGCAAAGATCGCGCCGCCACTCCACCGAGGACCCCATCGCCACCATCCTTGCGAAGCAAAGCCAAACACCCTACCGACGGCCTGCTCCGACGGGCGGCAAGGCATGGAAGGGGAGGAGGGGGTGAGGAGGAGGCTCCAGGGTTTGGGCCCCCCGGAGTCTCCCGCGTGAGGGAGGCGACTAGCTCAACTTCGGATTGTGTGACATATAAAAAGAACAAAGGATGTACTCTTTTTAAAAGAATAGAGGATGTACTCTCGGTCCCAGACGACTCAATCCACCCTAGTGATGGCACCCAACCCCACAAGTTTTTTTTATGTGGACTTAGATATTTGAAAATCTGTATCCAATGGATGTATTCCAAATTAATGTTTAGTTTGTAAAAGCATAACCTATTTTCCATGATATATTACTAAAATGAAAATAGTGTTATGAAAGAACAAGCCAATGCCCATCGCCCTCTTTAATTAAAAAAAATATGATAAGCATATGATTTGGGTAGTAAACTTCATTCTAATTAAGAAAGTAAACTTGGTTTGTTATGGTTGATTCTAGTAAACCACCTTACTTTGAAGCCGTGTAGGAATCAACAATTGAAATTTAATGCCAAGGGGTTCTCTGAGAAAAACCCTATAAAGCTAAGGATGGCAATGAGTCGGGTTCGGATTGGGTGGTGAATCTCCGTGCACCCAAAACCAAAACCCAAAGTCAAAACCCGAACCCGAAAGATAGGCCACATCATGTAAATTGAAATAAAACATGGATAAAACATATTTTCAATGCATAGTCTCGTTTTTCATATTTCTTCTCTCTTTTCTTAAGGACATTGTCATGTCATAAAAAAATATCTATGTAGTAGTCTATTAAATGCAAATGAAACTCATATTAAATTATAGGGGGTGGGGCCATAATTTATACATGTGGAGCAAAAATCAATTATCGATTTGATACGGTTGCTCACATTTTTCTTATGTTTATTCTAGAATCTAAGGCCATATTTCTTTCAGTGGTAGACGACGAATAGTCTCTCGGTTTATAAACTTAGTCTTTTAGAGGTGTTCAAGGGATGATTTATTATTATCAAGTGTGTTTTGTATGATTTTATTATCTACCCCTCCATCTCAAAAAGTGTCACTATGGAATTCGTCTTGGGTCTTAAGTTTGACTAGATTTGTAGAAAATAATAATTTATAATATCTCTAAATAAGTTTATTATGAAAAAATACGGTTGCAAACTTATGTGCATTGTGGCATGGCAGCATGTGTGCGCACTCGTCCGACACGAGGAGAAACAACACACAAACAAATGGGACATGACACACGATAGCATAGTGGCAACAACGTGGATATGGGGAGGACTGCTAGGCATTAGGTGCAACAATGTGGTATACGATCTTTGACAGGGCGACGCCTTTGAGAAGGGGATTGTGAAAAAAAAAATGCTTACCCCGGCCCCTAAGTTTGAGGGAGAGGGGTGATTTTAAGTGATTGTTATGGTGGTGTTTGGTTCCATGGACTTTCTTGTGTTGGGACTAAAAAAGTCCTTGAAAGTCCCTTGGGAACCAAATGGGGAGCAGATTTTTGAGACTTTTTGCAGGACTTTTTTTTTTACTTTTGGAAACAAACAAGGTCTAGGAAAAACTTATGGAAAGAGAATCGAGTAAGGACATCGGTTGGAACCTTTTTTTTGTGTTCTTTATCGTTTGTTACAAGGATTAAGGAAAGGAGAGTGGTTTTAGTCAATGTGGTGAAATTGCTCTTACTCCCTACTTCGCCTCCCCAAATTTTCTCGTGACAACACTCAGTCCATATTGTTATGGGACTTAATCCGAAAAACACTATTTGCTTAAAACTAAGTAGCTCGTGTTAAGTAAGCATATGTAGCTCTCAGAGTTTTCACAATCTTTGATGACTACAAGCATAATGTGTATACCAATGGGAGCCACTTATTACCACTATCGCGACCATGGTTTGTAGGGATGGTTTCCCCAGCCGCCCCTAATCCCCGTATTTACAAAGGATGTATTTGTAGGGGTAGTTTTCAAGTCGCCCTACAAATCGATTTATAAGGGCGACTATTGTTAACAACCGCCTCTCGGCAGAGGAAACACAATGAAAACCCCTTAATGGTTTCAACCTGAAAAAGTCATGAATACCAAGGTTTTATAACTCATCAATGTCTACTTGTAGGAAAATATGAGTAGAAAAATATGAATACACTAATAGCTAGATCACGATTTTAGAAAATTTTAGGAAGAAAAACCATTGGATTTGGAGTTAGGATGAGAGAAAAAACTTACTACATGCAAGATAGATTAATAAAGGGAGTGTAATCGAATCCTCTAACTAATGTACCCGTGTACCTTCAAAATTAGGGTCTAATTTGCTCGTTGCATAGCTCAAGCATCATAGATGTGAGAGAAAAGCAAAGCTCTAAATATTTACTAACCAACCATTAAAACTTAAAAAAATTGGGATAGCATTTTCTTACCTCCTACAATCTCTCCACCAAAGTAATTGAGGCCAAAACCAAAGTAATGGATCCGGTCCTTATTCCTCCTTCACAATTTCATTTAGTCCTATTCATTTTTTTAGTTCAAAATTTGTATAGTTTTACGGTCCGATCCTAATCTGACCCGATTCTAAAAATTTGCTAGCTTAAATTAGAGGGCCCTTTTACCACCCCTAATGGTAGTAAAATATTTACCACAACCAAAACGAAAAATGCTACAGTGCTTTTCAGTTCGTTACAATGTCAATTTTTAGGGATCTAAACACACCCACTATCGCACAAATAGATTGACTCACAAAGTATACACAACTATCATTGCTAGCATCTTACCAAGATATATACACCCACCCATTTATTTCTAATTCATTACGCTGTGCAGTCAGCCATTCCTGATCCCTGTCAAGAGAAAACGATCGATGCACAGAGCACATTTAATTCTAATGCACCATAAAATAAAATTTAAAAACATATCCATGGAAAAACGGAAAAAAAAATAGTCCCGGTTATGCTGGTACCAAACCCGTCCATCAGGTTCAGACGAGACAGGCCATTGCGGTCGGGTTAGCCAGCTGCCGGCCTGCTTCTCTATCTATCTATCTATCCCGGCCCTTTTCGCTTGCGGCTTGCCGCGCTGTGCACATCTGCCTGCCCTTGGAGGGGCATGTGGATGTAACACATGTCACGTCGCCGTTGATTCTTAGCTCAGCATTCTACCAGAGGTCAAACTGTTTTCCGGTGCCCACCACTGCACTCTCATCGTCAGCCATACTAGCTCTCTTCTCTTCCTCTTCCTCCTTTTGCGTGCCTGCCTGTGCGTGTATATATATGCATCCTGCCCCCACCCCCTTTTACCTCCCCACTCGCTCGTCTGCACGGAATCGGTCGATCGATCGGTGCTTTTATCTCTTGCGTCCGAGCAAGCGATCGAGCTCAGCAAGCACCGCGCTAGCAGCCGGCCGGCCGGAGCGGAAAGGGCTGGAGGCGGTAGCATGGGGAGGCCGCCGTGCTGCGACAAGGTGGGAGTGAAGAAAGGGCCGTGGACCCCCGAGGAGGACCTCATGCTCGTCTCCTATGTCCAGGAGCACGGCCCCGGCAACTGGCGCGCCGTGCCCACCAACACCGGTCTGTCATGAATCATCTGCAGATCATGCCGTCCAAGATCCAAGCTCCAAGCAGCTTATCTGATTTTCCTTTTGGATGTCGTGTGTTTGTATGTGCAGGGCTGATGCGGTGCAGCAAGAGCTGCAGGTTGCGGTGGACAAACTACCTCCGGCCGGGAATCAAGCGCGGCAACTTCACCGACCAGGAGGAGAAGCTCATCATCCACCTCCAGGCTCTCCTTGGCAACAGGTGCTGCTGATCCCTGTCGACATCTTAGCTTGTTCGGCGTTCGTGTGCTGACGATGAGCTTGTTGATCTGCCTTGCGCGCAGGTGGGCGGCGATAGCGTCCTACTTGCCGGAGAGGACGGACAACGATATCAAGAACTACTGGAACACGCATCTCAAGAAGAAGCTGAAGAAGATGCAGGCCGGCGAAGGGGACGACGGGGGAGAGGACGGCGCAGCGGGTGCCTCTGGGGGCGCCACCTCAGGCGGGGAGGGAAGCGTCCGGTCGTACCCAAGGGGCAGTGGGAGCGGCGGCTGCAGACCGACATCCACACGGCGCGGCAGGCCCTGCGCGACGCGCTCGCTGGAGCCTTCGGCGCCGCTGGCGCCGGCAGCGAAGGTGGAACCTCTGCCGACGACCCCGCCGGGGTGCGCAACGTACGCGTCAAGCGCTGAGAACATCGCGCGGCTGCTGGAAGGGTGGTTGCGCCCCGGCAGCGGCGGGGGCAAGGGGCCTGAGGCGTCGGGTTCGACGTCGACGACGGCCACGACGCAGCAGCGGCCGCAGTGCTCCGGTGAGGGCGCGGCGTCCGCGTCGGCGAGCCACAGTGGCGGGGCGGCCGCGAACACGGCGGCGCAGACCCCCGAGTGCTCCACGGAGACCAGCAAGATGGCCGGCAGCTCGGCCGGCGCGGGCTCCGCGCCGCCGGCGTTCTCGATGCTGGAGAGCTGGCTGCTCGACGACGGCATGGGCCACGGCGAGGTGGGGCTCATGGCCGACGTGGTGCCATTAGGGGACCCCAGTGAGTTCTTTTTAATTAAGGCCGCTGTACAAGTACAAGTACAACCAAAAGCAAATTAATCAAGTAGAGATGCAAGAACAAAAGAAGAAATTTATCGCCGAGTTGGGTAACTAGTTAAGCAGAAATCGAACAGACTAAATGTCTTTGAATTCTCGGTGATTTGGATCGAGTCGTGAGTCGATCTAGTTTGTTTTAATCCCTTCTTTTTAATTTTTTTCGCTGTTGTTTCTCTGATGTTAGGGTTTGGAACTGATCATGTAAGCTTATAGTAATGACAGGTTCCTAAATGGACCATGCATGAGAGTAGCCGATAGAAGGAAGTGTACATCTTATAAATTTGAAGATCTATATATTTAGATGTTATAATAGATGA
This sequence comes from Hyparrhenia diplandra, assembly GCA_015847255.1. Lineage (NCBI taxonomy): Eukaryota > Viridiplantae > Streptophyta > Magnoliopsida > Poales > Poaceae > Hyparrhenia > Hyparrhenia diplandra. The sequence goes on along the minus strand of JADLZK010011355.1, from coordinate 116,803 downwards.
TGCTCAATTATATTACTCGAATAATTTCCTTATTCTTCATGTTATTGTTATTATTGCATTACACGAATAGGGAATAAAAAACGTTGTATAACTCTCAACTTCGTCCTCATAGTTCAGATCAACCATGTATAAGTGATGTTTGCTTTTGTAGAATTATCTTCTGGAATTGAATTTAATGGAATTATTATTTGCAGATTCAAATGTAAATGATTGAATGGTTCTTTTTCCAAAATTACCTGAATTACTCTAGCATGTGTTAGATATACAATATAAAATAAAAGCAATTGGCCTTTTCATCAAGATATTGCAAGGGATTCTTAGCTCGGGGTAATTAATTGAATTTCCAAGATGTGATGCATCTCATTCATGAATCATCTCTATGTGAATTGCATAGCTTTTTTAACATGTGGGGTACCAAGAGGAAATAAAATTTGCGTGCTTGTACGCCCATTTAAATTGTGATATTTATGTGTACTTGAAAATTTGCAAGCTTTGGTACGATTGAACCTAGAGCTGTCTTGCATTTATTTGGCCCAATTTAATGCATGAAAATCACATGGCCCAGCTAATCTCTTCTGTAGTACAGTGTGTCCTGCTATATATATATATATATATATCTTTATTTTTTTAAATACTGACATGATATCTCTTTCTTGTGAAAATATACATATATAATAATATACTGCTTCGAACAACAGACATACCTAAAACTAGTTTCTAGAAACTTCGGTTTTTATAAACTCTACACCCTGATCCGTCCACAAATATAAGTGTACTTATTTGACTTTTATCAAACTTGTTTTGACCATTCGTTTTATTTAAAAATTTTTAATAAATATAACCTTTTTTGTCATAACACAAAAATATCTCTAATGATAAACTAAGTCATAACAAAATGAGTAATATTTATTAAAACTTTTTAAATAAGACGAATGGTCAATACTGAATGATGAAAGTTAAAGAAGTGCACTCATTTGTGGACGTAGGGATTATTCAAAATTTCTTAACTGTTTTTTGGTTTCTGTTAGATATATATATATATCTAGTCTCTTGCTTAATTGTTATGTGTGCGTGCCTATTGCCCATTATGATTATAAAAGATGATGATTTTCTTAATCGCTTGTGGTGATTTTTATTACATATGTTTTCGTGCTACCGTAATTTTTGTAGAACTCTGTAGAGACAACTACAAATTTTTTTGTGACTTAGAGACACTATGTACAATTAATGGAAACTGAATTGTATAGAGATAGGCAGTCCCACACTGAAAGGGATTTAATTTGAAATAAAAACTGGAATTGCGGGGTACCCCATCCTATCACACCCATGACCTGCATATAAGTTGGAGACCATGTGTGACTACTTAATCCGATAGCATCGATAGCTCTCTCTCAGTATATAACTCATAGGAGACACACGACCTAATTTTTCCTTCCCACAACCATTTTGTGATGGATGGTGACCCATGCTGATGCTGGAACCAGTCATTGAAACCGGCATTGCATTAATAAGGTTTAAGTACCAATGCTTCCTCCCATTCCTTCCGATGGGCATAGCTCGTCAAATCTCGCTGAACAGTACAAGGGGACTAATCACACACAAAGAAGAAAGCTAATTTACATTTAGTTACTATATACACTATAAAGCCAAAAATATGATATCCATGTTAATGCATTCATCAAAGCTTTATTCAATCATAAGCTCAAGTCTAGACTATCACAGTGATCGTCACTAGGTGTTAAGTTTACACATATCCTTGTTGGTTCTTGAACATACCTTTTTTTTTTTCTAAAGAATAGTACATAACTCATATTTTGACCGAAGTCAGCAAGGGAAACCCCAGCCTATTTTTTAAATTTTTTTTTAATAATGCAGCTGTTTAAATTCGCCCCCCACGGGAGTCGAACCCAGTGTCCTGGGTGCTACTTGAGGTGCTCTAACCACTAGGCTAGAGACTCTTTCGTCACATAACTCATATTGTCCATGTAAGCCACCAAACAAAGAATAAGCTCATAGTAGTTGCTTGACAACCTCCAAGCTAGATAGCTGTATGGATTGTTTGGCTCATTGGCTGCATATACTCATTAGTATTTTGATCCTCTTGTTGCTGACAAGATGATTAGTCCCCTTGTTGCTGACAAGATAATGCTCAACCCCTAGAAGTTCCTGAAATCAAAATTGGCATGCTATCAGCAAAGGGTCTTGCAATCCTCTGCTCCCAATGCATATATAGAAACTAAATACATCCTCTTATGCATCATGTAGAATATTATTGACATGGTCTATAAGATTAGAACTAACTTTAATTGATGCTTATTATAAAATATGGGAAATAAAAATGAAAATACCTTGTACTATGATATAATTTTAATGGTATTTATACTAATATTACTTTTGTTTTTTCAATATACCTAGTTTTAAAATATATCAACGCAATACAACATGAGTGAGTCTGAGATTAATTCCAATCAGAGAGCAGAAAGAGGATAGACATTATAAGTTCACAAAACTAGACAAGAACAGCACTACTGCTGGACACGGTTTGTAGTAAATGAAATCACATTTTTATAAGAGATGTCTCTATGGTGACATATGCCCTTGCGTAGGGTTTTTGTTGGAATTGTGATTTATCAAAGGAAGCGTGTGGAAGAGAAGTCAAGTTTCTGTACATGGAAACATGATTTCGTCAATCTCAAGATTTGTCAACCTAGTATCGCCTTTGTGAAGGTGCTCATAAGGTAGGGTGTGTGTGCACATGTTTTTAGAGGTGACTGTGTTTTGCACCTTAACTCGAAATTACAAAAGGGCAACTAAATTGGCTAGCAAAAAAAAAAAAAAAAAAAAAAAAAACAGAGTGCCAAAATAAATACGAATGTCAGAACTTATTATTTGACCTAAACCAAATAATAACAAATTCAGCTAGAATTGATAAGCTTTTTGGCCCTTTCCACGCAGAAATCGTACAATATACCCTAAACACAAAGACACACTTGAGACAAAATATGGCAAGAAAATGAGTATGACATATGGACAGGGTGCTACGAAAGTGTGGCAAAGTATGGTAAGAAAATGAGTCTATAATAACGAACTTTCATTTTTCACGCTGAGAATATGAATAATAGGACCCCCTAAAATACTGTCCTAAGCGAATATGAACTTTTTTTAGAAAGCCAGCAAAATTTTTTGCCGCAGATTTTAGATTTTATTAGACGATATAAATACGGAGTCCTCTAATTCTCATTTATCTCACATGGATTTGGTGTCTATTTTTTCTTCATGTTACCCCTTGCTACAGATATAGTGAGGCTTTTCAGCATTCATTCAATTCAAGTCCGCTCTGAAACACAAAACATATCCGCTCTGATTCTGCAGGTGTAGCGGCATTGCAGCACTGGTGCGAGACAGCGGGACGACTGCCATGACGACGCTCTGTACAGTACTAAGGCTGGCAGCCATGGGAGAAAAGAAAGCCATGGGAGTAAAGGGGCAAGGCAACAAGAGACCCGGACGGAGTGCAATGCCCTTGGAAACGTACTAGGGAGTAAATGCCGTCCGGCTCTCGCGTCGCGCTTGCAGATTTTGTAGGGCGCCACCATTGACATCTTCTTCGTCCGCTGCTTTATCGGCATGCATGAGCCACACCTAACTGAAGCTGTAATAAAAAAAGAAGCAGCCAAGGTGCTCGATCTCATGCAAGCCATGACTGACCTCATGATGGTTGATGGAAAGGCTCAGCTCTTTCGACCCTTGTCGCATAAGTGCTCCAGTTGAGGCAGCATGTGAATCATAATATATATATATATATAGTACTGAATTTTGACTCATATATTTACAGACACATGCACACACTCCAGTATATTTCGACAGTCATTGTAGAGGACTACTTAAACCGCTCAAAATTTCAGTGCATGCAGGTGCATGGAGAACATGCATGAATGGTTGAATTGAACGCTGGTACTTGCTTGAAGAAGGCTTCAATGAGACATGATCAATGCAAAGGAGAGAGAGAGGGAAAGAGATTAGAGACAGAAAAAACAATGTAATAGTAGGAGCTGATTGGAATTGAATGCTGCAGAGCAAAAGAGAAAACGAAAGAGGCATAAATGCATGCCCTACACCACAGCACATGTGAGGTGACTTATTGGTATGGTAGTGCAGCTAGCTTGCCAGCACTCATCAGGAGTAGCAGCTCAGCTCATCATCATCAGCTGAATGCATGCTATACTGTACTCCCTCTGTCCCATGAAGTTCGTCGTTTTTGACTCTTCAATTTCATATTTGACCATCCGTCTTATTCAAAATATTTATACAAATCATAAAATAAATTAATCAATATTCAAGTATATTCATTGATAAAATAAGTCGTAACAAAATAAATATAAATTATATTTGTGAAAAAAAATTAAATAAGACGAAACATCGAATAAGATGGCACGGAATCCAGGGTGACAAGCTCAGTGGATCGGAGGGAGTACCTCTCTCTTCCGGTCTTGCTCCTCTTTACTACTCTTCACCGGCTGTAAAGACCATAGAGCTGAAGAACAACACGAGATCGATCGAAGACGACGACGGCATCGATGCGTGCGAGGTGTGACATGTGTCCTGTGCCTAGATTTGATCTCTCTCCCGGTCTGTAAATGTAAAGCACCAAGCTATATAGCTCCGCTGTCCTCACGAAAAATCGATCCACGGGAACAAGAACAGCAGTTGTGCCCATCCAAGGTACTGTATCATGAACCGATCCGGAGCTGGATCATCGGTCATTCATCACGCTGGCCGGCTTGCTCGCCATGAATTAATGTTGGTCCGTTAGTTGATCGATATGCATAAATAAACAGCAAGTCAACTTGACTTACACTGACACGTGGCTGCTGCATTCACTGCGCCAACGCTAGGGAGACAAATGATGTTAGGAGCGTTGCTAATCCTGACAAGTAACAGGTTTGATTTTATGCTGCTACTGCTGCTGATGTACGTGATGATAGCCAGTGTTTGTGGTTGTTTGCAGGCTCGCTGCTTGGGCGGCCGGGCTAGCTTCAGTGTCGCCCGGGCCATGGAGAAACGTGGCGGATTTGATAGTGTCATCCTATTACAAACAAATTACTGCTGCCTTTCTTGACTCTGGACGGCCATTATTACTACCGGTTGCTTTTTGGAACAGGTAACGATATATATATCCACCTCGCCGGTTCACGATTCAATCGATCAACAGTGATAGTATATCACACTCCAAAGATAATTAAGGACCACACTCCAAAGATAATTAAGGGTCCGCTGCTTGATCCGTCACTACAACACGTGTCATGACACAAGTTAGTCATGCCATAGTTTTTATGGCCACTATTTGGTTTGTGTCATAGCTGTGGCGTGCCGCACTTTCTTATTATATATCATATCCCACATGTCATAGACTCATTTTCTTGCTAAACTTTACCACAAGTGTGGCTTAATTTCTTTTAGGGAACAGGAGGGGCTTTAGGCCCCTATTGAAATTATTATTATTTTTAAGTAGAAGAACATGGTAGTAGCAAGAGATACTAAGATCATAGGGGCACAAGCAATGACACTAATGAACTAAAAAGGTGAAAAATAAAAACAGATCGAAAGGATGTTAAGCTTAAGAGGAAGTTGCGGAGTTCCATTCATGAAATCTAAAGAGATGCTTCTTCTTGATTTAGTATAACAGGGCTTCAAGCTCCTTACTAAAGAGACTCTTGCAACCTTGGACCGAAGGAGGTATGTTTTTGAAGATCTCTTGTTGTTTCTAGTCATCCATATTGCCTAGCACTAAAGAATGATGACTACCATGAAGAAGGGGTGTGTCTTCAATTTTGCTCGCCGAACTTTTTTATGCATGGCCTCCACAGTTTGCCAAAGATTTGGACTGGCAAATTGCGACGCAAACAAAATAGGCCTTAAAACTGAATGCAAATCACATGTATGATAACTTACAAAATGAGCAGAGTGTCTAAAATAAATGGCATTGTTAGAGTTTGAGCAAAGTATGATCTCCACCTCCACAAGAGCCAAGTCGGGGTACACCTACCTAACATCAACATTGTCTTTAGAAAACTCCAGCTTCAAGTCCTAACAATTGGGTAGAGTAGCAAAGGGAGCAAAGAGAAGTGTACATCGAAATGTACTCCACACGTGTAGGAAAGTATGTATGTATGACAATGAGGCTTGAAACAAAAAAGGCTTTTATGAGGTTTGACACCAAATTAAAGGATCTAGATTGCTAAAGGTGGTATGACAATGAGCCTTGAAATAATGTGCTCCTACTATATTATATCTTCGTTGATAATACTCAAGATTCACTTAGATTTATGTGATGTCTTCTCATGGTCAATTTGTTTTCAATTACTAGAAATCTACTACTATGGCCTGCACTTAGTTTGATTTTCCCATTCATACTTTTCATGTTGGCTCTACTTATGATTTTCCCATTCATACTTTTCATGTTGGCTCTACTTATGAGTACATTTCAATACACACTGGTGTTATCTTGTAAGTTAGCGTCTCTTCCATAATTAACTTGCCTTAGTGCTTATGCTTCGAATGTTGTCTATGAGCATAAGCATCACCATAATATTCTTGAGACAACTTGTGTTCTTCTCCTCTGTGTTGATCCTGGTCCTCACTTTTGGATAGAGGTGTGTATATGACTACTTTCCTCATTAATTGATATCCATTGTTTGCTCTTCAGGGGCTCAACTCCTTACAATTGTCTTTTTGGCCCTCCCCCATGTAGATATCTACATTATTTTATCTATGTATGTTATGTGCTTCTTTCACCTTGCCAGCATACCAAACTAACTAGACTAAGTTTGTGTTTCTTGGGTATAGCATGGAACATAAGGACTATGGCTACTATGGCCCTTTTGCTCATAGAATGAAGATTTATTGGGAGGTAGATTCGATAAATATTAGTTCAATCATCATTATTCTTCCACCAATTCATCTAGCAAAGTTGAGCCCCTCTCATATTTTAACTAGTTCTTCTTTCTCGCTACCGTCCTATAGACTTCTAGTTGCTCCATGCCTCATGTTGCTCCTCCACCTATGAGTTGCTCCACCTTGGGAGTTCACTCACAACTACACCCATTGTATGTGTCCTATTTCACCACTGAAATATTTTTTGTGTTTCCTTAGGCCTACTCTTGAGTCTTCTTCTTGGTATAATACTCACAATTATCACACCATTCCCTATGATCCATGTGGATTCATTGTTGCTTCTCTAGTTGATCCCATGTCATGTATCATGAGGCTATTGTCTATTAGGACTGGCAACATGCTCGTCCAAAATGATGGTGTGATGGAGTGGTCGGTCACTTAGGATCTTGTTCCCTTAGCATGCCACCTCACGTCACTCCTATCACCGAAAAATGGACCTACAAGATCAAGAGGCGATCTAATGATTCTTTTGAGCGCTATAAAGGTTCATCATGTCATGCATAGTTTCCAGCATGACCAGGGAAGTGACTACGAGGATAGATTAGATATGTAGCCGATATGAACACTATTCATACTTTGCTTGCTATTGTTTGCGTTCACGAAAAGTCCATGTCTCCAAGCTTGATATCAACAATTCTTGCTTAATGGAAAGCTTTCTAAGGAGGTTTATATGTAGACATCTCTTGTAGGCTTTGTTCCTAGGAGTAATAGCATGGTTTGGCACTTGCATCACTCCTATTGTGGCTTTAAGCAAGCCCTTTGTGGACCTAGTTTTAGCTTTCTCCTTTATTGTCACCGATGCGCTAGTTCCAAGCGTAGCGATCGACCATTATCCTTCTCTCTTTGTTCACACCTCTTCTCATGGTCATGCCCTTCTTATTCTCTATGCACAGTCATCAAATGTAATGGCCCTAAGTTCATTGACTTTAATTTTTCAAGCAACGCCGGCATTTTTTATATCAAATTTGGATCCCCTTCTTCACTTCCTCAATATTGAGACATCTCCCATGCTGATGGCATCGTCCTATCCTAGGAGAAGTACATTCACAATATCCTTTCGTCGGCTGCTATCACCGATCAATGCATTGTTGATACACCTATGGAGCTTAGTGTTCACTTGTGACCTAGTAATAGTGAACTTCTCGACCTTCTCATTCGCTAACATGGTAGTGTTTGGAGTATTGCCTATCTTGGTATTACAAGCCTTGATATTTCTCACTCTATCCGCATCATGAGCTACTCAGTTGATATGTGCTCCTACTCATGTCTAGTATGTTCATCTCCTTTATGTTTTGTGATATCTTCATCGACAATTTCTCGTTGTCTTTTCTTTCCTCGCTCTACCTCCCTCCAACTTCAAACATACCCTAATGCACTCTTAGGCTAGCGATTATTATGATCCTCACTCTATCTTGACTTAACGTGTTTTCGGTTTCTTGATTGTCTAGAAGACCATGAGTTGAAGCAGATTGTGAAGGCAACACTGTTACGATGGCTACTTGAGGATGTCAATTTGCTTGCGCCATTGGTCTGATATCCTTATCTCCCTACAATAGGAAACATTATTACTTAGGATGTCGGCGTAGAGCACGAGCTTACTAAGCATATATATTGACGTTGATGCGTCTTACATGTGAGATCGTAGGTGCATATATATGATCTAAGTTGTGACCTTTCCTCATGTGCATTCAAATGTTCAGCTCGACGATTTCATGCATGCATGAAGGCCCCAACAGAAGTGCAGCACGATCATTATCTATCCAAACTTACTGTTAATTTATTTGATACATCGCGAGCGAAGTTTCATGCATGCTGGGCTAGCTGCACGCGGGGTGCATATGTACGGTTCCATTCATAAAGTTGTGCTGAATGAATAAAATTTGCCGTACGTACGTATATGCAGTACATATATACAGGGAAGGGAATGATCGTTGGAGGCGACGAGTGTACGGTATGTTGTACTTGTGTACACATACGTATACATATGGAGATACAGTAGTGCTTGTACACGTACGTTGATAATAGTACTAGTACGTATACATAGTATTCCACTACTATCTATAAGATATACATGTTGGATCGCATGGTCCATAAGTAATTCATATCGACTGACGTGTTTCAGAGACTATGGAACTGGTGCACAGAAGTACGCCGTACGTGTCTGCACAGCACTGCTCTACGCGTATGGAGTGGAGATGGGTACCCGGCCCACTGGCCACACAGCCCTTATCATCCAAAATCGATGATCCTTGGTCCAGACGACGACGATATGCTCCCGCGCTTCCCTGAAGATTCCATCGATGATCACGGTGTGTATGTGCATCCATATGCTGATCTGCAGTTCTGCACCGCAGGGAGCAGGCTTTGTTCACAGTTCATAGCTCACATATCCTCCTTCCGATCCCGCACGCATGTTGCATGATACGCGCGCGCGTCGTCGTCCACCTCCTCAATGCGAGGCCCATCGATCGGATCGGATGTGCTTTGCCTGAGATCCTCGATCTGCACAGCACAGTTGGATCACTGTTGAGGACTGATTGCCGATGGATGGATCCAGCTCGTCCGATAATCGAGTCGCGGCCTATCCACAGCCACACACAAAATGCTTGGTCTCGCCCTTGCTTTGGCTCTAATTTTGTCCAGTAACGCATGAATTCTAACGCCGTACGTTCTTCTTCATCAGTACTATGCCTGCACCCCTGCAGCTAGTAGCCTCAAACGATCGATCCCAATCAGAGACCACCATCAAACTAAAGCATGCATGCAAAACAAAGTGAAGATTTGATTGTTTACCCGCCAGACGCCAGCAGTCGTTCTTGCGCGCTGTATAGACTGTAATTCAGATTTACGCGCGCTAAACAGTGAGCGTCCCCGGCCTATGCATTTGCAGCCTAGCAGCGCAGTACACTACAAAGAATGGTGCTTTACATGACGATCAGTTTGGTCATAAACAAATCAAAAATATACGTCCACGCTTACCTTGCCACGATGATCAAAAAATCCGTCATATATCTCGGCGCCATAGATTTGTTGGACTGACCGAAGCCGTCACCGATTGACATTTGAGTCTGTCATGGATTAGTTGTCCATTTGTTATACCCAATCCATATCCAAGCCCATATCCAAACCATTGTGACGAAAAAAGAACATCATAAATTTTAGCCAAATCATCATAGCATTAATGATACAATAAACAAAAATCTTGTCACATATTAAGACACTCATGAAACACGTAACCTCAAAATTGAGAAATCATAGCTCGTCATTTTCATTGAGACGATCAATATTTGTACTTGTACAACTTTTAATAAGGCGATAACCAATGTAAACTACGGTACCTACAAAACCTATGGTGCTTGTACAACACAACTCATATGATTTGCTCGCACAACAAAATCTTTTGTCACTAACAAAAATAGCCACCATGAGCACCTTCAATCCTCTTGCCGCAATTCAGAGATAGCCTCATCAAACACCTGTAAAGAATACTTGATCAGTAATGAAACTAACATGTGCAAAGGTATAATAGTTAGTCTAGTTAAATCTGAACTCGTTATAAGAACAGAGAAGCATACCTGTGGCATAGCAGAGTAGAGCACACAACCAGAAGCCTGCAAAAACAAATACACAGCTTGTTTCAAAAGCACAGAAATTGCATAAATTGCAATTAAATAGTTGACTTGCTAAAAAAACACTCAAGTAGAGTTTAGGTTTCTATAACATTCCAGTGATTACACGACCAAATTAATTGCAGCAAGTAGTAATAGAACTAGACAGAAATCACTAAATGCAAACTGCCTATGTCATATTGCTGAAAAATATAATCACAAGATGTGTGGCAAACGGTTTTTTTTCCCTAAAGATTGGCAAGTAGTAAACAGAACTAAAAACACCTTGGTTGGGCAAATCTAGTTCGTTGGAATAGCAAGGTAAAAAAAAAAAGAGATGGGGTCACCTGGAAGACGAAGCAGGCAGCTGTGAGGTTTGGGTCGGAGTAGAATGTGAAGGCTCCCTCTGCGCAGACGTCTATGCACAAATCAATTAGTACTACTACCCCTAGATCCCCAATCAAGCACAAATCCATCAGGATTAAGAGCTCACCACAACAACAAATACCAGATCTGGGCGTCGCCGGCAGGCCAACGGCTTAACCAGGACTACGGTCGTCGCCGGCAGGCCGCACTGCCGCAGCCACGCCCTGGCGCCGCCGCCGCCACCGCTCGCAGGCCCGGCCTCGCGCCGCCGCTCGCCGCCCCGTGCCGACGGGTTCCGCGCCGCCGCGCAGCCCTAAGCACAATCGCAGCGCCACGCGCTCGCCGGCCGCTACAGCTGCACGTGGCCTCGCCCGCCGGCTGTCGTAGCCCACAAGCCGGCCGCGCCCTCGAACTGCTAGGTGCTAGGGTTTGGGTCAGGGTCGGGTGTCGCCGCAACCGCGTTGGGAAGAAGAGAGAGGAGTACGAAGTACGAATGGAAGGGAGGGAGAGTGACGGACAGAGTAGGATGGTCTTCGGTTGCATTGGGCCTTCATGGGCAATTGGTGTCGGTATGTTTCTCCTTGTTTTTTCCTATTTTTTATTTTATTACATATGTACCTATAAGGCTATATAACAGTTATAAGTATATAAGTATATATCAATTTAGAGAAATACAAATATATTGGCAGGGGTCAAGTTTGTATACAATTTGAACAATTTTGCAACACATGGTATGTGTGCATACGTAAATGTATTTATATTTATTTATATCAATACCAACTCAACAACACATATATATTATTTTAACATTTATTTGTTGTTATTCACATATAAGTGTATATACTTCTATGATTAGGATGAGTTGCTATACTACTCTACGACGTCCAACAATGATGGAAATTAAACTAGTCATCACAGTACATCATCTTTGGAATGAACCGTCACGCAGTGGTATAATTCCATGATGATATCTGAAAATGTCACGAAAAAAACGCCATGTAAAGCACCATTTCTTGTAGTGGTATAGCCAGTTAGCTCCATCACCAGCTATTGCATGGAGGTTGAGGACGCGACGGGCCGGTTGATGCATGGTGGTGTGCCCATCTAACAACCCTAAATGTGGATCGCACTCGCAGCCGCAGTTAGTACGAGCATGGCCGGCAACCGGCAGGGGGAGCTGCTGAAAGATTTTTTTCTAACTGTTCATTCCTTGAAAGTTGAAAAGATCGACGAGTACAGGATCGGACTCATCCTGTCTTGCCAGGAAATGAAGTGATCAATGCCCATTACGAGCAGTACGAACCTGAATAGTACGCGGTTTGGTGAACAGCTTTGCTTTGTTTCGTCTCGTCTCCGTGACTTGTGAATGTGTGTGATCAATCAATATATATCCATCTCACATGAGCTGTTCGTGCGCTCTACATGCGTGATCGGTTAAAACTAAAGCGAAAGAATAGCTCGTTTCTAATTTGTGATGCTCTTGTTATTTTATTATATAGGTTTTATTTTTGAATCATACCATTGCAATTTTACAAGTTTGAAGATACGTCGTTACAATTTGCCTATTTGGGGATGTGCCATTAAATTCCGCTTGTCCCTCGTCCATGCCATGTATGCGGGAAACATAGAAAACAAAATTATAATAGTGCATCCCCAAATTGATGAATTGTAACGGCTTATCTCCAAATTTGCAAAATTTCAATGTTATATATTGTATGTACTCCTCCCGAGACAGAAGAAATAGGATGTGATGGTCTCTGAACTTTCATCCTTTCAATGCATTTTAAATGTACATATACATAAGTGTTTTGTATCTGTACTATGATTCGGGAAAACAAAATATTTACAAGAAAATTCAATTATCATCGCCGATCATATAATTTGGAAATAGGGCCTTTGGGAAAAAAACAAATCGTTCGATATTATCTTGCAAAAAGTAACATCTTTCTTGAACATGAGGACTTGGCAGCCCAGTGAACTAGTCAGCATAGGTTGGCCCATCCAGGCCTTTCCGTTTCTGGGCCAACCAAAGGCTGTAGCCGTATATTGGATGGGAGTCTACCAAAACCCTAGAAGGCCCACGACCATCTTGCCTCCTGCCCGCCTCCCCAATCCAGCAACTCCGGCGACGGCGTCGCCGGTCGCCCGGTGGTTGAGCTCGCTGGAAATCTTTCTGCTTCGGTTTTCTCCTCGCAGCGGTACGATATTACTCCTCGCGACGCTCCGCAACCCTAGTGTGCTAGAGTTTTTAATGGACATACGTATTTGAATCCTGGATTTTGTTATGTCGTTTAGCTGTTGCGAGCTTGCGCTTTTGCAATCCTATTTTCTTATAAATTCGCTTATGTTCCACTTTCATGGATGATGCACAACCTCACCTAAAATTTGGTGCACTTTATCCCGTAAGTCCATTCGATTAGACAGAGGCGCCTGATTTGTTGGTTTGGCGGGACTGAATTGTTTAATGGAGCGTGTATTCCGTTTGCAAGGTCATAAAACTTCCTTTCGTAAGTAGTTCAGTACAGTCAATCAGCTGTGTAATGAGTGTTTAGGTCCAGAGCTGTGAAAATGCTGAACATTGTTGGCAAGTATTCTTGGTGCCACAAACATCTTGCTGAGCTGTTGTTCATATTTCCCTGCTACTTATGTTTAGTTGCATTGTTCGGTGTATCTGCATTTGAGTCCTAACTTCTCTACCTGAAACTGAATTGAACTCTGCAGTAAGTTCACTAGCTAGGAATTTGTAGGCTTGTTGTTTGCCTTTCTTTTCAAAAATAAATCTAATAAGTTAGCTAACCCATTGATATCATTAAATAGTTCCCTGGTGCATGTTGCTGTTTTCTTTTAGCATGGACTTTTATATCCTTATATCACTAGGGGCCATATAATTGACTAAATCTTTTCTTCACTTTAGTCAAAGGCTGATCTGAAAGAAAGGATATGTGAAGTTGGATATGTGAAGTTGAACAGGGATCTTGATGTATGAGCACAATGGTACAGCTCACTGATAATTTGATATTGATCAATCAGTCCAGGTCTCTGTGTTTTGTCGTGTGTCTACTTTATTATAGATTATGGGATACCTAGGTGGCTAGGTCTTTCTCCATATGTTTAGCATTTTCAACACTTCCACATCTTGCAATATGCAAGGTACTTTCCATTATTTCATAAATTTGAATATTTATGTTGTCTATTTCTATTTGCCAGATGATGGACAGCTCTCCTCTTGAAGTGAAGATGTGTGACCTAGTACCTAAGAAATCTTAATGCACAGTGGCCTTGTACCCACTCAACTTAGGACCAGCCACAGGTCGTAGTATTTGGTGCTGGCTTTCGAGGCCTTAATGTTTCTAGTATGTTTGTCCTGACTCCTGAACCACGTAGGTTGTTTATAATTTTATTTTAGTCTTCTTTGATTGTCTTCGATAATGCTACTGACTTCACATACCTTTATAGATAAAAAATATATTAAAAAACTTATGTCTTTGATAATGATATGCTTTCTCTTTTTGCGTGGATAGATTGATTGTGACTCTTTTTCTTCAAGCGTGTAATTGATCTACCTTCCTGTTGTCATCCTCAGGTGAATTGTCATTTAGGAGTCGACATCGATATATAATTTGTGTTCACATACATCGCACATGCTGAAACAGTAAAGGAAATCTATTGCACAGGAAGGGAGACCAGGACTAGGGTAGCTGCATGGCTGTGAACTGCTGAAGAATTGAGCAAAGGAAAGCACCCTGGCTTCTTAGATTTCTAAGCTGGCATGCAATTCCGATGACATACTTTCTATCAAGGGACCTACTCTTTTGGGATTCTTAGGATTCAAGTATTCTTCACTGGTCACTTTAATGGTATGAAAGGGAGAAAGGGGGGGAAATACAGATAGAATGGGAAAATGCCACTGAATGAGGTAGGGCAAAAAGGCACTCCAATCAAAGGTTGTCTTAATGGCCCAAGAATTATTCAGCTCTGCAATTGTGTGGTGGAATTTGCTGGACCGTCAATTCCGCCAGCCCAATTTGGTCTTCTACTGCTCCACAGGGATGACTGAATGGTCATGTGAAACTTTTGCGTGTCTTGCCACACCACCAGGTTCATGAGTAACATTGCTTTAGGTAGAGGGGCAACCGGGCAAGACTGGAGGAAAGCTGGCTATAAATATCGTGTGATGCAGAGGAGGTCATCTTGTGCTGAAAGCAAAGCCTGGCTGGAAAGAGGGAGGAAGCTGACGATGAAGAGGCTGTTGATCATGCGAAGGTGTGAGCCGATCGTGGCGTTCACGTGCTGCAGCGTGCGCCACGGGAGTGCCGCGGAACCATGCGGCGAGCAGTGGAGGCTACGCCATCGATGGATGCCGGAGTTCATCGCTGAAGGGGAGGAGAGCACCAGTGGTGCTCTCAAGTGTGCAGCCTGCGGTTGCCACCGCAGCTTCCACCGCAGGGTTCAAGTCTATGAGGTTGCGTGGGATTACGGATCCGACACATCGTCGACAGAGTAGAGAGCAGAGAGGGAGGTGCAAGGTGCTCCGAGATTGGATTTGTGCTCCTCCAGTGGCAAAAGCTCAACAATTGGTCTCTTTCTTCTATGTCTCCGGTGACAAACTGGCCGGTGGATGTATAGGACCCTTGTGATTGTTTGTAGCGTGTACACCCTGATTTGACCCCTCGAAATTCTTATCTAGAGTTTCTTTGTAAGTTGCATCCTTGTATTGTAATTTGAGTAAAGTACATGCGACTTCAAATACATTTCTCCATCTGAATTTTCCTGTGGATGGAATTAATTTTAGATTAGCAATTGATTGTCCAAACTTCACAACGAGAATAGTATTTTTGCTGGCCGGCTACTGTGTGTGAATGAATGTGGTTTTGTCACTTTGCTGGCTTGCCAGTTTGCTTATCTAAAACAGAGAATTTTTTTGTCGAGAGAATACGATCAAAGTCAAGGGCGCATAATGTTCTGCTGCATCAACTAGGAATTTTCGAAATACCACATGGAGACTGAAGCCCTATTTTTCATGTGAGAATTTTTCCTACGTGCCTGTATATTGGGCTGTTCTTTTGCAAAAACAGATAAACATGTCAAGTTCCTGTGTTTCAAACGGGCATTGGGCTTGGAATTGACCACTTGAATTTTCGTACTGCAACAGGTAGATGAGGTTGATGGTACCAATGGCTGGAGATTCAGGTCCCTTAGCAACCTAGTCGACACGACTGTTATTTTGACATTTATGTGGAAGGAAAAGTTAGATGAGTTTTCATTCTCCCGGCTGGGCTGAGCATAAATATGGCCATTTTCAATTCATTTTTGTAAGAGTTCCACTCCCATTAAATAAGATGCCATATAGACTAAACTAGTAACATGACAAGAAATTTGTGAAGTCAGAGAATTAATAAATTTTATCTGGACAAAGCCTATACACATTTATCTGTACCTTAGAAACAGAGTGAAGCCCCCAAAGTGAGCAAATAGTTCCATCCTATGTTTTTAAAACCGAAATAACCCCATTGTGATCGATCCACAACATAATAGAGCAATTAGATGTTTTTTTTTTTTTTTTTTTTTTTGACGCAAGACTGTGGGGAGATCCCCACAATATAATTTCATTGAAAAATTAATGGAGGGTGCAGAGCAATTAGATTTTATTGCTAGCATAACTGCAAAGTGAAACCATACATTGGAGGCAATGTTTCATTCATCAAACTAAATCCTTTTAGATGATATTGTACTATTGGAAACTGCAAAATAAGACTCTCCCCTAGGTTTGCTCGTTCAAGAGTTGCTTTTGCATCTTGATTGGATCAAAGAAGAGCTCGGAGTTGCTAGATACTTAAATTACCTGTTACTAGAAGGATACCTGCTGCTGCGGAAAATAGGATGATTTAGAATCAACTTGTACTATATAATTGCTTATGTAAAGGGATAAATTATTATAATGAATGTTACTGGATGATGTGTCACATCGACATGGATATCACAAATGCATGTGCTAGTGAGTTTGTATAGCTTGCATGTAAAGATAGTATACTAGTGGGGGTTTATAGGATTATAAGAGATAAAAGATTAGATTGATTCTACGATTCTATTAGTAGAATCTGAATTGTACGATTCTACAATCCTAAGTGAGCACAAACTTCCTTGACTCCCACATGCCTTCCTTGTGTAGACCCAATTGTTTAGTGTCAAATCTAAGTGTTATAGTCTCGCGCTCAATACTATGGCAACCCTTAGGATCCACCAGCACCTTTGCCCATGCGCGAGATCCACCACCACCACCTCCTCGGCCCGCGCTCAAGATCTCTCTCCTTGGATGCATCAAGGAGAGATAGGACAAGGTTAGCAAGGTACAATCAATGCTTCTCCTCGGTGCGTGCTATTGTTGTTGGGAGGGAGAAGGAGACCGTGGATCACGTACTATGAAGAAGCCATACCAAGACTCAAAGAGAGAGTTCGTAAGAGGGGTGACAGTGTAAGGATTAGATGGCTTTTCAATAAAGGTTGATTTGAGGCTTAAAAGATTTTACGCAACAAACCATAACCTGTTAAAATTACTTCACTCATAGGCAAGAGCTAGCCCAAAAAATTCTCCAAAAGTGCACTAAAGTAAGTCCTTAGGATTATCACCCTAAGTTATGCCCTTAGTTCAATCACACTAGCAAAGAGTCCTTACAAGATTGCAAGAACAAAACCTAGCTAGTGTAACACACTAAGACAAACTCAAGTGTATATAACATAAGATTCATAAATGTCTCAACCACACAACAGGATACGTAACAAAAGTAATTCTCATGAAAGAAAATAGTGGACAAGAGACAACCATATCTTTCCCAAGATGCCAAGTAGTTTCCACTGCTCTTTAATCCATGTTGGAGAAAGGATTGAGATCCCTTGAGTCACCAACACTCAAGATTCACTAAGAGTACCCATTCGACACTTCGGATTGGCGAGTCAAAAACCAAGCACCAAGCTAGGAGCCTTCCAACAATTAAGTCATCTAGGAAGGTCTTTTAATCTTCCATCAGAGTCTAGGAGCACACAAGTTAAAAAAAAAATAGCAAGTCTTCAAACTTCACTTTATCAAACTCCATGACAAGAGTATAGGGGTGCATAGATCACTCATAAACACTCTCCTTCACTAGAGGTGCCCTTGACTCTTCAATATCTCCCTATATATGTGATTCAAGGGAAATCCAAATGAGCCACGCTCACACAGATATAGCCATATAGGCATGAGAGGGCATCAAATTGCTAAAACAGAGCTATGATATGTCAGGTAGTTTTGATTAAATGTGCTAGGTGGCAATTTAATCATGTCTAATTTATTTGTCACACACACCATTCCGTCCATAATCACTACTAACGGTGTTAAACAACTACTACAAAATATCTTTTGCAAGGCACTTCTAAAAGATTAAGCGTGGCGGTTATTTAAAAAATCGCCACCATTAATCGAGCCGATCCGGCCCCCGACCAAGGCAAAATCGCCATGGTTATTTTACAAAAACCGTCACGATTAATAGTAAAATAACTGTTACGGTTAATTAGGCCCAATTCAACAACCCAGCCTAGCCCACTGGCAACTCCCATATATATACAATTTGACAAACCCTAATCCCTCACTCATTCCCAAGTCCAGCCGACCGACGCCGCACCTGCCCTTCTCGCATCCCTCCACTCTCTCACCCTCTCCCCTCCTCTACACCATGGCTGCGTTGCGGTGGGCCCAGTGCGTGCGGCGGGCCGGGGCATCGTGATAGCGGCCGGCGTTGCGGCGCGGCGCTGCGGCGGCGCGAGGCTCCATGGCGGCACGAGCAAGGGCCGGTGGCGGGTGGACGGGGAGCGCGGATCCAGCGGGCGTGGCGGGCGCACGGCCGGGCGACTAAGGTGGCTCCGGCGGCGCGAGTCCATGCCAATGGCACCCGTTGGACGGCGAGCGATCCGGGGACGACAAGCGCGACACGCCAAGTCACCCGGTGGACGGCGAGCACGGATCCAGGCGGCGACGCCCGGTGGGCGACCAGCCCGTTGCGGGCGTGTCAAAGCGCCGCGGCCCGTTAGAGGTAGGTATGGGCAAGGTCGGCCCGTTAGGCTTAGGTTTGGGCTTTTTCCCTTTTTTTTTTTTTTTTTTGTTTTCTTGTTCGGATTAATCGTGGCGGTTTTCTTTAAAAAACCTCCATAATTAATATTTACCATGGCGGTTTTCAAACAACCATCAAACGATTAACCGTCACCCGGCTCGGTGGCGGTTACGAAAAACCGCCACGAAAAAATAAAAAAAACACCACAAAAAAAGTGTACTAGTTAACCGAGTTTGGAAAAGACATAAATGCCCTTAGGTAGACCCCACCTGTCAGCGAAACTGCTACAGTGTCATCTCCTTCCTCCGACTTGTTCCCATAGCCTCAACTCTCCTTTTTGAACCAACAGATTTGACCTCTCATACCTCCATCTGTTGATCAAATGTTTTGCTACATTTTACAAAATTGTAGCACTTGAAATTCTAGACAACTTTTAGTTTGGCCAAATTTCAAGTTTAGTTACAAAATTTTGTGGAACATGTGAATGAACAAAGTTACGTTCTCGATTTTAAATTTTAAATTTGCCCTAACTTCAGATTCAGATCCCTTCAAATCTATAAAACCTAGAGAAGATTGGCTTCCACCACCTTGAATCTAGAGAAATTCTCTACAATCTGTAGTTTGGGTTTTCTTGAGTTGTGTTAAAAACTTTTTGATTACAATTCAGGGAAAAAAATACTTTTTCGGCCATTTTCGTCAATCTGTCGCTGAACGTGAGCGACATGGTTCACTCTGGTGGCCACTCGCTGGCCTGGTTCACCAACAGGCTCATCACCACGGGCCTACGCTTCTCGTCGTCGCCGTACGCGTACCCAAACTGCAACTTCCACGCCACCAACTGGGCGTTGTTCATGAATCGCACGGGCAACAACCCTGGCATGCACCCGTACGTAGTGGCAGTTGGAGTATTTCGGCTTCGTCGTCGTCATCAACGGCAAGGCGTGTCTGTACCACCACGTGTGCCACCACCACTACCACTTCCGCATCCTCAATGCCAGCAACGCACTTTGTGGCTCCGCTTTGTGCACGTCTCGTCCGACTAGAAGTGTAGGCCCGTGGCGGTCAGCCGATTTCGTCTTGGCGCCATTCGTGATCGCCGACGTCATCGTTAACTTCGCGGAGTTAGACGCCTCGGTGTCTTCCGGCGAGCACGGGAGAGTGTTAGTATCTGTTATGCCCATAGAAATATTGAAGACTGTATAATCCGCAAGCGCACGGATACCGTTGTAGCTTTCACCCGGAGGGTTTCAAATATCGTATCCACAGGGAAACGTGTGAGGGAGACTACGATCTAATCTTAACCCGGAGCAGCACAATACTCGAGAAGGTTTAGAGTATAGAGGTGATTATAAGATATCTAATCCTTATCTCAGTAAGTTATGCCTTCTACTGTTCTATCTGGGGACATCACGTAGGGAGAAGCACCAACAAAGGATGTTTCGTCTAGAGATAAATCCCACTAGTCCTATAGACTGGAGGTGGAATACAAAGGATCAACGACACTCTACCTAGGAGCTATCACCACCGTGATCTACCACCGATCCGGAATATAAGACAAATCTAACGAGATACCCGAGCCTAAGCACCACGCTTACACTACGAATATTACCTTAACCAAATGCCTTAGATTAAAGTACTCAAAAGAGACTCGCAGATCAGAAGAACAATATAAACAATGTTGCTTACTAAAAGAAGAAGTTGATTACCAGAATAACTCCAGGCGTAGGTTAACTTCCACCGAGGTACAAGTTGTGGAGGTAGCACCGCCAGGCCGGCGCCTCCTCAGGTTCCTTCCCTCTCTCTATCTCTCTTGTTCTAAAGACTAGATCTAATGAGATCTAATCCCTCTTGAATGCTAGCTCATCAAGTTCTAGTTCTAGTCTAGACCTAGGGGGAGACTTAGGGCCTCAGCCTATTGATAATGAATGATAATGAATTAGGGTTTAACCCAGGGGGTCGGGGGTCTTGTTATATAGCCCCCGAGGATGCACCATGGCCCTTAGATCAAACCGAACTTGGGCTCTCTTCCCAATGGCGTAGATCTCTTCCCAATCGCGGTTTGGAACCGACCTCCAAAGCAGGCCCCGAGTAAGCCCCCGGGGCGGCGGCCACGCCCATGGGCCGTATGCCGCGTGCCCGCTTGGGGCTTTGGGTCCCCAAACTTCGCTGGTGCGTAGATCTCGTCAATAGCTTTCCAAAGAGGGGTATTTTGCTGGAAAGGAGTCTGGATTAGGAAGTTAGGGCCATTTTTTTTTACTCTGCTCTGCAGCTGATATCTTTTGATTCCGGACGCCGAATATAGCGAACAATATATCCATTTCGATCGTGTCGACGAGCTCTCTGCAATGGTGCCATCTTGGAATATGTTTAGAACATGTTTATGCTTCATATGTCTTGCAAACTCTAGGCTTTTCTTTGTTTAATCCCCTCGAAAATATATAAATCACCAAAACTCGTGGAATTATGTCAAGAAAGCCCCTAGTCTATGTGATTATTTATTTTATGCCCTTATTTCATGTTTAGTTGACTATTAATATTATGCTATAACAGGTGTCAACATGAGCTCGCCGGCCGTCCGCGAGCCGCGTGCTTTCGCGAGGGATGTCCGCCCTCGCCGCCGCCGCCACGAAGCGTGGGAGAGCTCCGCCCGACATACTGCAAAGAAGACAATGTGAGGAAGGAGGATAAGGTATGGAGACGGAGGGGCATTTTTTTACTTCTTAGCTGGTCAGGCTCAAATGTTAGAAGTGTCAAACGGTGAAAACTTGACAGCAGATAGAATGACGTGTGTGGCAAATAAATTAGACGCAATGGCACGGACTGCCACCTCAACTTTTTAGTGGCATGTGTGGAAGTGCGATCTTTTATAATGGCATACATAGAAAACTCTCATAATAGAAAATGCTACAACTATGATCTTCACATAACTTTAAACCGCTACAATACTCGAGGAGACAAATGAATTAAGGTCCTTCTCAAATGATAGTGAAACTAGAGCTATTTTTGCTTTTGTTTTAGAGGCTGCTCTAGTGATATGATATGTACATACTTAATCCATCCTAAATTATAACATGTTTGACTTTTTTTTGACACTAAGTTTGATCATTCGTCTTATTCAAAAATTTGTCATTTCTTTTGTTTTTTGTTTGGTTTATTAATAAAAGTTTTTTAATAATGACTTAAAGTTGACTATGCTTGCATAATTTTTTTTTGAATACTCAGTGATAAAACTTGATTAAAAAGTCATACGTCTTATAATTTAAGATGGAGAGATTATACCGGAGCAGTAGCGGAGCTCAAGCAGCTTTTGACCTTTGAAGGAACAGGATCACATTCACATGTGGCAACGGGGTCGGGGCGCGGGGCCATGCCAGACTTCGTGAAACATGCAATTGCACCAGCGATCGATCTCATCTTCGGCCGGTCGGCTCTGTGACTATTCCTAGATGGGCTTTATGAGCTGCAGGGCATGACAGCTCGCGCACATGAATACGCTCCAGTTAGTTAACAACAGTCGACACTACTGTTTGCATGTACGAGATTAAGAATATTATTTCTCTTCAAAAAAATGGCATTATCTTCTCTTCAAAAAGAGATTAAGAATATTCATAAAAAAATGTGATCGGACTTGTGCTGGCAATGCCGCTGGATCGATTATCTCCACTGTTGGTCTGCATAGCAAAGGATTTATCAAGGTTCCTGTAAATACTATAGGGATTTTTTTTTTTTTTAAACGTAGGAGAGCTGCGCTTCATTGTATTAAAGAGAATGAAAAAGGGGTCCCAACAAGATCCTCACTCATATGAGGACCAAATTTGAGTGAGGCGATTACACAAACTCAAGAATACAACACATAGGAAACAAACCCGGCACGACCCTGACTAGAGGGACCTAGTCTGAACCCTTCTATAGCTTCTTCGCCCTAGCCAAGCACCAGAGGTTGTGCTCATTCTTTAGCTCACTCCAAATCAAATTAATCGAAGGTGAAGAACCCTCAAAAACACATGCATTCCTATGTTTCCAAATAATCCAGGCCCCAAGAATAATTAGAGAGTTCACTCATTTCCTGTGCTCCTTGCTAACTCTTTTTATAGTCTTGCGCCACCAATCAGCAAAACTCAATTCGTTATGATGAGGGACGCAATCTGACAGGTTCAAAATAGAGAATAATTTGAACCAAACTTGTCTTGCTACCACACAAGATGTTAGCAGATGTTGTATTGTCTCATCTTCTTGATCACAGAGGGGGCATTTGTCTGGATGCCAGAGGCCCCTCTTAGCAAACCTATCTGTCATCCAACATCTATTACAGATTGCCAACCACAAAAACATTTTGCATTTGCTTAGGGCCCAAGTCTTCCATAAACGATGCCAAGGTTCAAAAGTCATAGACCCACATAAAAAAGCTTTATAGGCAGATTTAGAAGAGTAGCAACTACTAGCATCTAACCTCCATGTGTGACGATAATACTATAGGGATTGAGAAGAGATATCTGCTGAATGTTATATATAATATGCTATTTGGGATACTATGCAACGATACTATGTTTTTTAGGGGCTATATAACTCTTTATTAATCAATAGTAGAGTTATAAGAATTACAAACGTACCAAAATCAGCATAAATTGCACTTCTTGTGATGATGTGAGCATCTACATTGGAACGTCAGCCTTCGTGGACAAAATTAATCCACCGTGTCAAACTGTGCTCCTCTAGCCTTGATCTCCCTGATAACTTGGCCATGCACGGTCATACCATTCTCCTTGATTCCTTTGATCACGTTCACATTGTCTGAGCCTAGCTTGCAATGTTGAACCATTAGGTCACTCGTAAACTACAATCCATCTCTGCATGCTAAAGCCTTGACAATCTCTGCATCTGAGAGTCCCAATTTTA
The DNA here is from genome assembly GCA_015847255.1 of Hyparrhenia diplandra. Lineage (NCBI taxonomy): Eukaryota > Viridiplantae > Streptophyta > Magnoliopsida > Poales > Poaceae > Hyparrhenia > Hyparrhenia diplandra. The sequence continues at coordinate 92,898 of JADLZK010011355.1, read as the reverse complement.
ATTAGCATTAGCATGGCCAAATTTTGACAGGACTTTTTTTTTTTTTTTTTTCACCAACCAAACAGCTCAAACACGATTGGCACGCAGCAGGCAAAGACAAAAGGAAAAACAGAACACAAAGGCCCATAATAGATCCCAGTTGGGCTCTTTGCTTTCCGTACTAGAGGCCCAGTAAGTAATTAACGACACATGGACGGAATCAAACCCAGAAAAGACGGAAATACTGCCCAATACAAAATGAAAGCGTCCACTTCATAAGTGGCACTTGTTCCTCGAAAAAAGGTGTTACTTCTAAAAAACAAAAATGGCAATGTTTTTCTTTCTTTCTTTGCAAACCGTCCAAAACCACACAAAGGTAGGGAATACAATTGGCAACCCCCGCACGTAATACTTGTAGCTTGTAAGTTTGCTTGTTCACTGGAATGAAGTCCCCTATTTTCATCTAAAAATATTAGGCGGGCATTTTTCAGTGATATAAATAAAAAAGGTTATAAGGCAACGCAGTAATGTAGGCGTTTTTTTTACAACAAATGTAGGCGTTATTTAGCTCAATCCAACAAGTAGGCCAGATACTTTGATGCGGCGAGTGATATCTCTCCAACTCCAATTGCTGCCGCGCCAAACTTGCTAATACTAGAGCACAAAAAGAAAACCGTATCGGCCAATATTAATATGCACTCCACGAGGGCACCAGCACCTTTTTTTTTTTTTTTTTTTTTTTGGCGAGGACACTCCACCAGCACTTGATGCCACCGTATATAATCATGGCTTGCAAACACAACCAAGCGACAGTAGTGCATGATGCCAAGAGTAATAGCATGTCAATTGTGAAAGGGATCGCTTTCAGTAGTGATGATGCGTAGGAAACAAATGTAATTATTTTTTCTTGCAAAAAAAGGTGATTATTATCAGCAGCAATTAGGGAGTTCAGACTGCCATTTGCCTCTACTAGTTATGTCTCAGTCAATGACCCCACACGGAATTATGCAAAATTCCAAATCCAATCCCCTATTTGACCAATTGGAGGTGACATGTTGAAGTAAACAAGTGCCTACCTGCCATATTTTTTTTATCAGATTTGGTGCTGTTCAGCTCCATATAAAAAGAATAAACAAAAATTAGAGGCCCCTTTCTTTACATGTGACTCTCATATATATCAGTAAAATTTGATTTAAAAAAAAAAAGTCAGTAGTCATCAATCTCCTTAGAATTATTACCATTTTACTAATCAACTAGCGTCAACAATTTAAGTATTGCAAATAAATATAATTAGTAGTAACATCATAAAACAAAACTTTATTTATTATAAGCCATGCTTGGGAGTTGTGGTACTACCAATCCATCTTGGCTTTGGCTTCTACTGTTTCTGATGAGTTTGTTTTCCATGGAATCGGATGTTAGCACAGCTAATTATCACCTTTACGAAAGATAGAAAATGATAGAAAAGGTTAGCCACTTTCGGCTAACTTTGATGGAGTTTTCAGAGATAAGATTAAGATCCCCATCTCCCCATACCATCCACCCTAGGCCTCATATAATACATTCTTTTTTTCAATTATTGGATACAAGGCCTCGTTTGTGTGGACCCAGAGCACCAAGTGTTACTGTCGCAGTGAACACAAATTCTAGCTAGAATTCATCAGCACCTTGCTTGCAACCTCGAATACTCATCCCGAATCACAAATAATTGACATAACCGCTTCCTGTCAAATTTAAAAAGAACATGACGTTTAGGATAAGATTTTGTCAAGCCTTAGAAACTATAGACATCAATAAATATTACATCATTTAGAAAAGCATGTAGGTTATGTGTGTCAGTATTCATAATCCATATGAAGTCTCTTGAATGAAAGGGGTAACTTTTATTTTACTGGATTAGATTATTAAGTAGCTACAATAACAGTGAATCATGGGGGCAAGTGGGCAATTTACTCAGAGCAAAATATATAAGCAAAGCTGTCAAGTGGGCAAGGTGACCTGAGGCTCACAATTATGCCCCCATCTCCATATTATCCACAGGGAATCTTTTGTGGAGGACATCGAAGCCCCAATACAACAACACAGATATGATATGAGTGCCACCCATGCACACATAGATGCAGTCAATTGCACACAGCAGCAGAGCATCCCATCAATGATGGTTTTGCTTTTGCTCCACTGATCCATTCCACTCACTCATCCCTTCTCCCTCAGTGAAAGAGAAATAGTAAGGGTAACAGGGCATCTTGGAAGGGTGTTTTTGCACACATGATTATTAGCTAGCTGCCCAGTGCCCAGGGAAGCAGCATCATTCTCTTTCTCTCCCCACTCCCAACTTTCACCAGACCCTACTCTGCTCTCTAGTACTCCATTTGCAATAGGAATTCATTATTGTTGCAATGGCAGATGCACTCAATAAATGGAATCATGCTGATTTTGTGCCATTGCCAGCCAGATGCTACCACAGCTGCATCCCCACACTTGCATCAAATGGGGGAGCTGATGGTGCATGCATGTGGTTTACAGCAGGGGCATTTACCAGCTGGAATTAGTCGATGCATGTAGTACTATTGTTAGGAGTTATTTGTATAGTTTCACATGCAGGGCGCCCCTCTCTTCATGTGATAGCATTGGTTTGTGCATGCCCCCACTTTTATTTGCTCTCACATTAATTTGTTACTGTGGTGTGTCAAGTAAAGTGTGCATTCAATCTTTTTTTCTTCTAAAAACATAATTTAATAGTGAAATTCCTACTATCCTAAAAAGGCTAACTAGTATTTTTGATATGTGATGGCAGCTTAAGAGAAGTCCATTAAGATGACTACTGATAATAATAATGAAGTAACAGGCAATTTATTTGACATAACTAGTGCAGCCAAGACAAGTATTAACAGGATAAACCTAAACCCGAAAGTCAGTCACTCCATATATATACACATTCAAGATTTCAAGTTGTTAAAAACTTAAAACGGGACCATATGCATTCCAGTGTCATGGCTTTGGGAAAAAGAATAGGAACAATCACCGCATTGACAGCGGCATTTCGGTGTGTGCTTTTGATATTGATCGGAAAAGGAAAGCAAAGTTAGGTTTTATCACCAAAGGTCCAAGTGTTTGGGCGTTAACATCAGTCCAAAAATTTGATTAGATTACCGGTTGTTGTTGTGTGTGAAACATGAGTGTTGAATTATTGGGTGAATAAAGGTGCTAGATTTTGACTAGTAAACAATCATAATGTGAACCAACTAGTTATCAGCAAGGACAGGCACCATGTGTCGTCGCCAAAAAATATGATAGTAGTATTATTTAATCTTTTTTTTTTTCTTCTTGGCCGGGTCATGGAATGGAACGGGTGTGTTTAGCACCCAAAAATTTGGTGCAAAATTTTGGATGGATGTGATATGTATGTCACATCGTATACCTTTAAGACGCGTTTCGTTTGTTAGTGGTAAATATTATCCTACCATAGCGTAAATAGGCTCAAAAAGAATCGTCTCGTAATGTACATCTAAACTGTGTAATTATTTTAATTTTTTTACCTATATTTCGTACTCCATACATGTTGCGGCCGACCGGATGTGATGGGAATCTTCTTTTTACATAGTGAAATTTGGGAGGAATTTGGGGTGCTAAACACACCCATTGCTGCCGTTGCAGGAGCTGGTCCAGTAACTTTGCTAGCGCTCTGGAATCCTAGGACTATAGGTAACCTGATGTGTCGGATAGGGTGGTACAGAAAGAGATGGAGGGAAATGTTACTAGGTCTTAATCAAGATCGTCGCGTCTACTCATCCAGATAGATTAACTTGGTCAATCACCAGTTCACCACTATCGATCAAGTGCTCTAGAAAAGTTTGCAGTGTTCATGTTTTCTTGTACTACATCTTGATTTGGCACCAAACGGAGGAGATTATAGTTGGTTTTTAACTTTTTTTTCTGCTTTCTTCATGGGTGTTTTCTCGATCTGTTGGATTTTTACTTTCATTCAGGTTTTTTAGTCTTTTTATGAAGTTTGGTGACTAGGGATTGTTAGATGCGTACTTGCACGTCACCTTATTTTCATGTTAAAATATGGCTCTACTAGTTTTTTTAAAGGGTCTACCACTATAATATCACCAAATGTTCCACAATGTTGTTAATAACTCTTTAGCTCCACTAAATGTTGTTTTTTTAGCTTAGCAGCAAAATGTTTTTAGTGCCGCTAGTCCTGAGGCTAATATTGATTCCTTACTCTATATGACTATAATCTATGACCCTCCATCGTGTTCTTTAGTTATTAACTGATCGTTGAATAATATGTTAAGTTGATGAATGTTGAATGTTAACAAATATGAAAGATAATTATAGATGCAAGTATGATGATCATTCTTTAGTTAGGCGTGTTCTCCAAGAGCCCCGGCCTACGTGTATTTGATTATTTGTGTTCCTGAAATTTTCATAGTTATATGTTAATGTGCAGAACAATTAAGAATATTCATGGTTTCTATAAAACAGCTAAATTAAATAGGTTCACTAAATTGATATATGGAGGTCCTAATCTTTTATCAGATTAAGATAATTATCGACTTAATGGAGATTGACACACCAAACCAGCTTCCCATCATGAAGACCAGAACCCTACAGTCTTATCACCACGTATCCTCTCGTTATGAACCTTGTGTGGCCCAATTGATCTCGTCGAGAAGGCTAATCCCTTCCTACAAATCAAAGAATACAAGCAGGAAACAAGATATCTACAATATGAAAATATTGTAGATATAGAAATTAACACAGAGAATGTGAAACTCAAACATTAACTTAAGTGGCACCACTGAATATATAGTCTAAGGAACGGCTAATTAATGACCCCCTATTTGTGTCCCCATGGAGCCTTGACTCATTTTCACGGTTCAACAGTGGTAAAAGACAGTGATAGAACACCCTAATAGATTATGGGCATTCGATCGTTTTGACAATTCCCATTGATTTCTAAAAAATTTGCACATAGGACCTATGCCATTGGAAGCTTATCTCCTTAGCTTTTTAGTGCATTAGTGGAATATCCCAAACAAACTCCATATGTGACCTAGGCATCAATTTTAGTATGGACTACTCCTAAAGTCCGAGATATAGGCTCGATGTTATTATGGTTTCGGCTTCCGTCTTAGCTTGTAAACCAACATTGGTCTTTTTTAAGATGGTGCCAAGAAGAAGAAAATCCTTGGGCGCCCTTGACGTGTTCTCCATATGTGGAGCGTTCTCTAACTAAGGAAAGCGTCCCAACGGTGATTACCCGTCCCAAGGCAACGCCATTGCACCCGATAGGACAACATCAACATATGACAATGATGTGAAGCCTTGATGATAGGATATTAATGTTGGACATGATCCATTTGAAAGCTTATCAAACCGGCTTCCCATCAAGTACGCATGGACTCTAATTGCACTCTGCATGGATGAGTTATGGCCTTCCCTAATTTAAGTATTGTCGAGGTGCAAGCTAGGCGAATGTTGGGCTTCTAGGAGCTTGCACTTCATGATCGGTCTTGTGCATGATATATTCATGCCCCATCTGTCGTAGATGCCATAAACGTCTTTTCCAAGTTCACACCATCATCATCATTGTTCCTAAGCATATTGAAAATGAAAACATTAAATAGAAACAAATTCTTATATAATTATGAACATATAGGAACGAGCTCACCTTATATGGTCATCAAACATCTTATTATAACTTTTTACTGCTCTTAAAAAAGGCCACCACTAAATGTTCTTGCTCACAACTTAAATTTTGTCTAGAAACAAGAAACACGAATATATGTTAAAAAAAGGAATAGTGTCATATGTTTTCATTAACAAGAAACACAGCTGAATTTAAATTAAAAAATTACTTGCGCATAGATGAGGCTGTGTGCACACTAGTACCACTTCTTAGCAACTAAGCAAGATTCTCTGTGTTAGAGATAATTGCGAAGGGAATATAGTCGCCAACATTAGTGTGGCAATTTGGCAAATATATCATGTGTGTGCTGTGCAAAATAATCCTGAAGATAGATAAGCAAGGCAGCTCACTTTTCTTAAAAGTGGCCGGCTGCTGTTTGTGGATCTATCCATGTGAGCTTTTCTTGCTCAAACTTGACACACGCCACACATGAGAAAACATCTTCTGTGAGAAGCATGCATGCAGCACTTTTATAAAATTTGATACGGCTGTAGGAGCATCTAGCAAGGGTCTATAGGTAGGCCTGCAGCATGCTATGCTAGTTAGTGAGTTAGGGTAAGAGCACATTGATTGGTGCTAATGGCCAATCATCTTGATAGCCGCCAGATCAGAAGGCATGCATGCAAGGCTCCGTCGCCATCAGTAGACTATATAGGCCAGGATTAGATTAGATTAGATTAGACGCGCCTTTAGGGTTTGAAACTTTTGTGTGTTTTGCCATGCATACGAAATTAAAGGCGGCGGCATGGAACCGAGAGTACTCGCTCGTCCTATATGTTATTGGTCCCATGCATGCATCATGCATGAGATGAGACTCAAAGCATGGGGATGGTCCTCGTGTCCTCTAGGTGGCCCAATTGATTAGCTTATAAACCCACACGAAAACGTAACTGAAAAATTGTAAGGTAAGAATAGGATTGTTGGAGCACTAGTTGGAGAGGCTCAGACGCATTAGGAGCTAGCTAGTGGTAGTCGTCGTCGAGCCAATTATCTATATCTCTTAAAAAAATAAATCTCACTAGTCTAATTCTCTAGCAACTCCTTACGTCACGTCATCTACCACGCCTCACTACTGTTTTGTTACCATCTTATGAAGCCACTTCGAGTGTCGTGTTTTGTCACACACTTCTTCAATTCAACAAGAGGGGTGTAAAAAAAAAGAAATGGTTTGAGCCCATCTTTGATTGAGTACATGTGTGTCACGTGTCTCCATGCTCGAATGTTGTTATTAGCAAACTTCTCTTTGAAACACACGAATTTCACAAGAATTTAGTTCATTTGTTTAGAAAAACACAGGACGTAGAAAAAATTTCAGGGTTTCAAAGGCACCTCAAAGGCTTGGATGTGTGTTACTTTCGTTCAATTTTTTTTTCGTCGTTTCGTTTAAAAATGAATATGCGGTGTCAACCATATCTTGGATCGATGCATTTGCTAGGCTTCAAAAATACAATAGTTTCCGTTGAAAAAAAAAACGTTTTTCAGAGCAAACGATATTCTTTTCTATACTAAAAGAAACAAAACATTGACCACAAATTCATCAGAAAATACTAAAAGCCAGTTTTGCGACGACAATCCATGATGCCTTCTTGGGTCCTAGGTGGGTGACGAAGATAGTTAGTGCATGCTTCCACAGCAACCAGCATTTGGCACTGTTGAAAGCACACTATATTAGCGTTGTCAAAACGGCGCCTGATTTGCATCAGATACGTTTGGTTTGAGAGCAGACAGCAGAGCAGTGAGCGGCACACTCCCTCGCTGCCGTCTTGAATTGATCTCCTCAACAAATGTCGTCGCCCCGCGGCGCGGCGGCTGTTGACCATACCACCGTATTGGGACAACGGGCCCCACTAGCAACACTTCCCGTGAGGTCCCGGTCCCACCTGCAAGTGTACCAGTGTGCTGCCTGAAGGCGTAGGCCACGTCACGTATGGCAGTTGCAGCAGAGAGATCCATAGCTGAGCTGAGCTGAGAGAGCGAGGAGAGATCCATGGCACCGCAATCAGCCAAACGAAATACATCAATCAATGAACACCAACAAACTCCATTGAAAGCCACTTTGATGGCGTGCCGGTGGTAATAGCGGTTCGTTCGTCCCAACGGCCGGCTAACGTGCCCATGTATAGATAGATAGCCACATGTGAGCTGAGGTCAAGCCCAGGACAGGTACTAACGTTAGCTGTTTTGTGCTGAGAGAAAAATCTGTATCATGACTAATTATTAAGCCCAAGGCGTTAACTGTTCCAGATCGATCATTCGAGTTACTCCTACCTAAGCGCCAATCGGCTCGTGTCAGTGGGAGATGGGATAACCAAAGGCTGCTCCAAAGCAAAGTACAGGAGCATGTGGCGCGAAGCTGTGCACATTTGCGACGCCACAGCAGTTGGCGCAGTTGGCAAGGAAGGGGTGGTGAATGTGAACCAAACCATAGGTGAGTGAGGAACTGTAGGTAGCAGGCCATCACGCGCTGAAAAGTGGTCTTGTCACCACTCGAGAAGATGGAATCTCATCAACCTTTTTCCAGCTCCATCACGCGCTGATGGTAATCAATCGCAAAGTCCAGTCCAACAAGGCAACAAGGAGGAGGAAGGATTCAATCATCCATGCAGCTCTGCCTCTGCAGGTCTCGAAGCAACACCAGCTGCGGCCGGGCCCGGATTTGCCCGAGTAGAGTCCACTCTTGCTTAAGCAGGCTGCTAATTGCATCTCTCCACATAATTGCTTTGACTTTTGAGTACGCATGACGAAAAGCGGAACCATTTGTTACTATATACATATCATTACAATGAAGTACTACTACTTATTAGGGTACTGTTGTCAAACCAAGACTCATGCCTAAATTAACACTTCACGCCTTCGCAAATAAAACTTATCCGTGCGGCTTATCAGCCATGACATAGTGTTTTTCTCTCATATAAAACAGCATCAACCGGTTTATCACCGCATAACCATTAGTCGAATGCCCCTCAAACATAAAAAACCATCTGTGCGCTTTTTTATGTATAAAAACAAAGAATCAAAAGTTTAGATTATTTCAAATATGAGTTTTAACGCAAATTTGGATAGAGTAATGGGCCCTGATCCAACATGTCATTATGACACCCAGAGCTAAAGATAACAACTTGCGATATGATGTTTCTAGAGTCCCCATCTATCTACATTACAGGTGATTATGTCTCTAGAACTAACATGAATGTGACTAAGATGTTTGAAGGACATATTTTTTTAATAGTAATAAAAAAAGAAAAGTAATGAATTTTGAGACAGGTGGAATGTGTTCCAGCGATGGACAATCAGTTGCAACAAAATATGAACATGCCTAGCTAGGGATCAAGCTATTTGTTTCTCATCCCATAGTAGGATCCCCGTCTAATGTTTGCAAGTGGTTTGTTTTATAATGTGATGGAGAATGAGGCAGAAGTTGGCCTCTCGTAATCAAGGCCCTCTTTGGATATAATATTATCTAAAGTTTATTAGTTGGTTATAGTTAAGAGCTAAAACTTTAGATCATTTTACTGTTTAGATATTGGAAAGTGGAGGATGGACAGGAAATAAGGGTGGGATAGATATGATACCATGTTTGGATAATGGGAAATGAATAGGGAAAGAGAAATAAAGAGTGGCATATCCATTTAACACACCTTCCTATTACCCTAATCCAGTTCCCATTTCTTATCTCTATCGACATCACAATCCTAATCAAACATGCCCTTAGTTCACTTGTTTGGTAGAAAGTTTTTTGAAGTGGTTGTTTAAACTTTAGACAACATGTATCTTTTTGTTTGGAGACTCAGCTAAGGTGATCTAAAATTTAATGGTTAAAATTTAAATTATAGGATCCAAAGAGGCCTAATCAGAAAAGAGCAGCTAACGAGCCAATAAAATCTGTTTAAATTTTGGAGATTGGACACGTGAACAGCCGGGTCAAAACAAAAAAAAGAACAACTAGTTTAATCCTTGCTGCAGTAAAATCAAGATTAAAATTGGCGCCCTTAGAAGCCGCGCCTGGCATTAAAAGAAACCATTTGCAGTGGTTACTTGGAAGGCACTACAACCACACCACCATCCCTCTGTCATCCATCACTGTGGCCCTGGCCTACTGTAGCTAGGGTGCACATGACACACTCCACTACTCCAGCCAGCCAAAACAAAAGCCATTTAAACGAACCGAAACCGTGACAGCTCACAGCTCACTGTCACTGACGAGCAAGAGTCCAACGAAGCTGATAACAGATCGCGCAGGCCAAATATAATCGGATCCAGACACAACCGTTGAGCCGCAGCATGCAGCTCCATATTATTAGTAATAAATAAATAAGCTGCATGCTGCAGTAGGACTAGTGACGACGTCACAGCACCTGGAAGAAAGAGTGACAGCAAGAGATTAGATTAAGTTTTGCTCCAAATTGGAGGTTCAGTTGAGCAAAGCTTGCTTGATTAGGTAACCTTAACCCATCCTTGATTAGGCCTAGAGTGTTCCAATCGGGAAAGAAAGAATCTAACAGCCTTTTTTGTAAAAAAAAAATACTATATATATGTGTGAGGTTATCATGGTCCAGGCTGATTAGAATAATATACTAGTTTGTTATATTGCTAATAAGCTGGGATATGATGGATGGATAATGATAAAAAGGTGCGAGAGCGAGGAAAGCGTGTGGGCATCGATTCCAATTGACGTTTCTGCGCTTGATGCAGTCAGTCAGTGCCTAGCATGTTAGTATTACTCACTATGGAGGAGAAGATAAAATATTCCATTCGGCTCTTTTTTTAGTGTTATTCATTCAATTCAAGCAGACATTATTTGGGGAGAGGAAATAAAGGAAAGATGGATGAGTGAGAGTGGAAAGGGGACTTGTTAAACCATCGTTTTCGTCGTCCATTCTCCTTCCTTTGGAGAGCAAAAGTGGTTTAGGTTTACTGATGATTGAAATATTCACTAGCGTTACGAGTGTTCTAGCCTTTTGGGTGCTATGAAAACCACACTTTTTACTTTTCCACAACGGGTGTGTTTAGCACCCAAAATTTCAAAATTTTGATGGATGGAATTATGTCACATCGCCTCACACGGCCTTTGGTAAATATTATCCTACCATAGCGCACTGAATCGCCTCTAAATTAACATCTAAACTCCTATATTTCGTGATAACCATAGACATAGAGTAATTTTCTTTTGCATCCAAATTTGGGAGGAATTTGGGGTGCTCCCACCCAACGAGGAATTATAACTATGTTCTAAATTAACACGTCATCGTGATAACCATAGACATAGAGTACTATCCATCCATCCCCAAGAGGATATAACTAAAATTCGTACAACTCAAACTAATTTAATTTCGACCAAACTGTATTAATATTTATGTCTCTAACTAGATTTACTACAAAATATATTTCATAATTAATTAAATGGTATTCATTTTGTAAGTTTTACTAACTTTTTAGATAACTTTGGCTAAACTTCAAATCGCATGGTGTTGGGCGATATTTTCTCTAATCTTTATTTTCTCTCCATTCCAAAATGTGTGTGCGCACGAACCAAGAACAAAATAATGCCCCGCATACGAAACATTTTTAGGGTTTAGGTGTTGTATAAACTGGGCTTATATTTTCCTTGAGCCCTATTACAGTGCTTTGCAAATATTTTCCTCGTTTTAGGCCCACAAGTCATAGACTCAAGAAACGCCTCTAGATGTCTCTCCAAGCATTGTAAAAGTTTATTTTCCTTATTAATTAAAAGAACTGCAAATATTTGTGAGAAAAGAGAACAAGATTTAGCATGTGAGAGTAGGTTGTGTTTAGTTACATGAAAAATACACTACAACACTGAATTTGGAACTCAGTAGCACTTTTTTTTTTTTTTGTGTTAAATATTGTCCTACCATTGACTAAGTAGGCTCAAAATATTCGCCTCCCAAATTACATCCAAACTGTCCAATTAGTTATTTTGTTTAGCTACATTTCATACTCTATGCATGCGCCCTTATGCATGCGTCCATAGATTCGATGTGATGGAAAATTATAATTATGTGATGAAAAGTTGAGGAAACTAAACACAATCTAAACATTTCTTATGGAATCTATATGCTCCTCCAATGCGCTGGTTTTGCATATTTTACTAGGTACTACTGGCAATCCTTAGAATAAAGAATTGGTACCACTGGTAATTCTCAGAATAAATAATTGAGCAAGGACAAAGTAACATGTTCCAATCCACTAAACAAATGCAGATCCAGCTTCCATGTGCAATCCCCATGCCCCATGCCACCATCAAATCTGGATTATTATAATCCCAGGTGTAGCATGATTATATTACCAGGGAAGGCACCTTCTAATAGTAGGAACATCCTCGATCTCATCATTAGATTATTAACAATATATAGTTCATTTGGGGAACTTAACCAAAGGTAGATAGATCAGGATAGGGAATGAGGAATCTCAGCTGGCAAAGCATCAGCTATCAGGAGTAGGTGCATGCAGCAACAAACAAGGCAGGGGTTATTGTTTTGTTAGGGTTTTTTTGGCCAACTCATGAACCCCAACAACCCAGCAAGCAGATCTTTGAAGCCCATCACGAGCACCAGGATAAAGCATGATGATGAGGAGCATCCATATGATGAGTTCCCCTTAAAGAGGCACCAACATCACCGATCACATTAACAAAGTCTTCATGTTCTCTCAAAATAAATAAATAAAAAGTTTCTTCATTCTCGATGATGGAATGTTCAGTATCTAGCAGTGTGAGGTGCACGCAGGCTTTCAATAATAGCCGCTCGGAATACAGAAGCTCAACATATATTTTTGTCTATAAAACGATATGTATGATAATTAATTAGTATGAACAAGAGTAATGAGAAATGTTTTTTTTTTTTTTTGGAAACAAGCCACTGGCTCCCTCTATCTCACACACATGACATATCTATATATATGGTAAGATTTTCAAGATTCATTCAACATAGTAAGGTTTTCAAGATTCATTCATACAAAAGAAACGTCTGACTTCTATTCTCTATGTATTGTCGCAAGGATCAATTTTTATCTCTCGTTTTAAAATGAACTGTTTTTATGTTTGGTACACAGTGCACAGAAGAACTAGTGCCTCGACCGGGCTTTTTTGTTTTCAAGATTCATTCATCCGTGTTAAGTGTTGCCTCAACCAGGCTTTGACACCTCGCCATTGACCGAGAGGGGTTGTAATCGCAACATTTCTGATTTCCTTTAATGCAAGACGCCGCACAAAGACGCGCTTTCGAAAAAAGAAGAACATAGTGCTGCCAAAACCGGCCAAAGCTCCACTAAATGAGGTCTAAATATAAACTTTTATGTAGTTTCAACACTTTTTTTTGACAAAAGAGTTTCAACAGTTAGTTGGTTTATGCCCATTACCGATTCCACAGAAGGGACAAACCAATGGTTCATTTTATGTGCCAACCACAATAATTATACGAATTATGAGGTATCACTGCAGAGTGCAGAGACAACCCCATCAGCAGATATACCCCGTATATGTTATAATTGACGATTCTGTAGAAAGAACCAAAAAGAGGTGTGGCACCACAATGTGGTGGATATCAATATCATGCATGCGTTTCCAGAGGAAATCATGTGTTTTTGTTTAAGCAGCGCAGGTGCATCATCCATCGATTGCGTTCTTTGGGAATTGAGCAGGAAAGATCACCAACAAAGCAGCTGGAAAAAAAAAAAATTCACATCTTTTTCACCCTGCCTGCGCCAGCGTTGTCAGGGCGCCATGCCTAGGCTAATGCCATGGCATGCCATCACGAGGGCAGGCTGGTAGGCGTACTAGTAGCTCACTGCATGATTTGGCTTGTCACGGCCGGCCGGGCAGGGCCATGGCCTCCGAGCGGCCTTTTCAGCGTCAATGGCGGCAGCTTTTGGAGCCCCAGCCCCAGCGCGACAAAAAGCATCGCCTTCCCTCCTCTTATTCCATCCCATCACGCACAGTGCCGGCGGTACGAGGCCGAACAGGGGAAGCACGCCATTTACTTGCCCTTTTAGCGCTAAAAACATTCTTAGGACAAAGCGTCCCTGCCTAATTGCCCCAGCAAGCTCTGGCTGGACCTTCCTTATCTAGCCGTCAGATCAGACTCAACTCTGAACTCTCCCACCGTACCACCCCCATGGCTCTATCTCTGTTGGCAATAGAGTTGTTGCGAAGGCACTTTTCATGGCTTCAATGACCTTAGTGGAAGAGGTTAGGACAACTATACTACTAGTACACTTTTTATTACTGATGATGTGGTCAGTACTTGGTAGAGTTGGGCAGAGTACAGGTGTGAACGTGTGAGAGCTTAATCCTAGGTTAGCTTCAGTCTAGGAGCACGTTCTACGTTAGTTAACAGAATCTTAGTACCAACCAAACCATGCATGCAATGCAAGTATAGTGGTATTATAAAAGAATAAACGATGTCCCTGCTAATCATGGGCTTAGCCATTATCCTACTCCTAATAGCAGTCTCAAGTACAGAGCCAGGTCAATTAAAATTTATGGGCGGAGCAGTGGTGAGTGGAGCAAGGGGGGGTGGCTGCTTCCGTTTCGCGCAACATGACACAGCACAACAGCATGGGATTGGGATCCTAGGAGTCTAGAAGGAATTGATGAACCAACCCTTCCTCCTCTCACTTGTTCTTGCTCCCCTGAGCACGGCTCTTGAGTGATGAGCTCAATCAAAGAGGACAAGAACAACAACCAAGATGGTTCTCTTTTTGGTTGGGATGGGATGAGATAATCTAATCCTAAATCAGCATCAACATCATCATCGGATCCCAAGAGCACAGGAATAGTACAGTACAGGAGGAGAAAGCTTGATTTCTAGGCATCGCATGGCGGCGGCATGCTTTTCTTGGGGTTAATTTCTTAGTAGATGGAAAGTCTAAAGAAAAACAAGTGATCAGATCACTGAAATTAAGCTACACGTTTCTCCATTCCCTCTCTTCCTTCTCTAGTTTAAGCGGACTGCGGCGGCGATGAAGCTCCTCCGTTGGCGGCGTTGTCCGCGTGGTCGGTGGTGACGGTGGGCGCCGAGGAGGCGGCGCCGTTGATGTTGAAGCCGGTGGCGCCGGCGCCGGTCGGGGACGAGGTCAGGACGGGAGGCGGAGGGGTGATCCTGGACGGGTTGAATGACGGCGCAGCAGCGCCGGCTGGGGTTTGAGCGGCGGCGCGGCGCCTGCGGAGGCGGAGGCGCTGCGGCGGGCGCTGTGGCCGCCCAAGAAGTTGTGCTTGTTGTTGTGCATCCAGACCTTGAAGACGCCCTTGCCGACGCCGATGTCGCGGCACCACTCGTCGACGATGGCCTCGTCGCGCTTCTGCAGCCCGCCACCCGAGCCGCTCCGACAGCTCCTGCATCCGCTGCTTCTGCTCGGCGGTGAACTTGGTGCGGAACCGCTTCCTGGGCAGCGGCATCGCGCCACCGGGTGGCGCGCTCGACGGCGTCAGCTGCTGGGCCGGGGGTGCCAGCCTCTGGGCCGCGGCACCAGGAGCGCCGGAGCCAAGCGAGAGCAGCATGTGCGGCGCCGCTGGCGCCGGGAAGTAGGACGGTGGCGGGGGCTGCTGCGCCACCGGCGCCGGCACGTGGTGCGGTGGCGGTGGCGGGGACACCGACCGCTCCTCGTCGTACTCCGAGCCCTCCGAGTCGGAATCGGAGTCATCAGCGTCGACGACCCCAGGATGATGACGGTCCTCGGGCGTCTCCTCCCGCCACGGTGGTGCGGCTGGCCGTGCAGCACGCTCACGCTCACGCTCGGCGGCGGCGGGAGCGCCAGCGGCGCGGGCGCATGCGCAAGCGCAGGCGGAGGCGGGGAGCCCTCCACCGTGCGGCGGTGGAAGTTGCGGTGGCAGCCGCACGCGGCGCACTTGAGCGACGTCGGGTCGGCCGGGTTAGCCCCCGGCGAGGGCATGAACTCGCCGCACCCGTCCACGGCGTGCCCGCCCAGGCTCGCGGCGTGGTTCTTGAGGCACTCCCGGTACAGCGGCTCCCCGGCGGCCGCCGCCGGCGCCACGGCCGCCGGCTTCACATGCTTCTTGAGGGCGGCGCCGTTGGGGAACATGAGGGGCTTGTACTTGACGTCCATGGCTTCCATGCGGCGCCCCCACTGGTGGTGAGGACGGCGAGAGACGGTGAGGAGATTACCCACCTCTAGCTCCTAACCCTGGGGCTTTAGCATGGGACGACGGGTCAAGGGAGGATGGTGAGAGGAAAACAACAGGTAAGGAGGTGAAGAAAGACTGAGGAGAAGGCGAGAGCGAGGAGATAAGAATAAAAAAGGGCAGCAGTGAGTGAGAGAGTGAGAGAGAGAGAGATCTGTTTGTGAGGGAGCTCCTCCCTGCACAAGCAAGGGGACGAGCTCATTTAATTTAATTGTTAGAGAACCAGGAAAAA
Organism: Hyparrhenia diplandra; assembly: GCA_015847255.1. NCBI lineage: Eukaryota > Viridiplantae > Streptophyta > Magnoliopsida > Poales > Poaceae > Hyparrhenia > Hyparrhenia diplandra. Next base: position 76,827 of record JADLZK010011355.1, on the reverse strand, counting down.
AATATTTTTGAACGATAATAATATATCGTATAGAGATAGATCAGTGACGACATGGGCTCGAATCTGTTGGAATTTTGCTGGTAGCCGGGCAAAGCACGCATCTAGACCACTCGATTGCGGATCAATGGTACCGGCACATTTAAAGAAAAATGATTTTCTGGTGACACTGTCTCCTTTTCTTTTCTTTTCTTTGGGCGAGGTTGGACCCTGGTTGTGTGAACAGCCGTAACGACGTCATGATATGGCATATGTAAGCCGTTGTTATACAGTTGGCACCAACTATAGGAAATTGAATTGAAGACCATCTTGCAACTACAAGAATTAAATGAAAAAATAAATACAGGTTATCTTAGATGCTGCTGACAATATACAGCTTGGATTGTCCAGACAGTTTCGCCTTAAGACAGGCCTCTGGGGGGTCAAGAGTCAGCGCCCGTGACGAACCATAGCGGGGAAACCATGACCCATGTCTGTTTTTGTTTGACCATACAAAATATTACTCACATGTAACGCCTCACAGTCTTCTTTGCATGCATTCCCACTAAAACACTTCTATTTGGGCATTTTGTATATACAAACAATCGAATTGAGCATATTTTTAATAAAAAAGTGCCCCTTTAAAGTTGTTGTCAAGCTCAAGTTACACTGTCACAATGCAACACATGCAAGTAGTTGCTACATGCTACTCTCTGTTACTCGAATTATAGTTATAGTTTACTCTAACTTTGTCCTAAATTAAACTTCTTTGGATTTCACCAAATTTATACAACAATGCATCTGAAGCACCAAATAAATATCCGTGAAAGTTGTTTCATTAGAGGGTTCATTTAAATTTATAGATGTATCAATGAATTTTTTCTAAACAGCTTGGTCAAATTTAGAGACGTTTTGACTTATATGAATGCAAAGCTAGCTAAAGTAAAATGTAATTTGGAACAACGCGAGTAATTGTCACCAACTATAGCAACTCAATACCATAACGTGATTACAAGGATTAAATGAGATACACTATTTCCTTTGATATGGATAATGTTAACATATACTACGTCGTCTGAACCACAGTTGATAATTGTTTCCATATATGTGAGGCTAAGAATCAGAGCTTCTGTTATCTATCACCGAACAAAGCGTGAAACATGGTTTGTTTCTAGTATTTGTTTGACTGCTGAACCAAGTAGTAGTCATTTTCATGGTAAAAGGCTATGTGTATGAATTTATGGACCATTCTTATGTCACTGTCACCAACTTTTACAAATCTTGCCCCAGTCCCCTCCTGGCCCTTAAAAATAAACCTCAAATCTTCCTCAAGTGACAGAGTGTATTACTGTAAATATATTTTAAAGGGGGACTACGGGGGGGCAAGATGTTAGCTCGTTTTTTAAAAAAAAAGTAGGTCGTATTTTTTTTTATACGGCGTGTCGTTGCATACAGTGTCACTTTTGGATTTGCAAGAGTGAAGACAGGGGAAGCTGTTGAATCGCTCTATTTAGTTTTGTCCTCCATAAGAGTATAAGACGAGTCAGCTCCAGTAGCGTAGAGAGCACTTGAGCAGTTGGCTAGCCCTAATTACAATTATCCTTCCATATGTTTAAATATTCAGTTTTCCTAAAGAAAATGAAGGCGTTCTGACGCTTGAAACAAAAGTATAAATTCATTCAAAGATGTCACGAACAATACCTAGATCCTAGCACTTACTAGCGACTAATAATGTCCCTCCTTTTGGCACATTGCAGAATTACAAAAAACTTGTATACACTTGTACATTTGCCACGTAAAGGACGGTGCCATTACAGTGTTGTAATTCTGCAAGACTGCAATGCGTGTTGCTGCCGGTTCATTATGCAGAAAAAGTCACCCATATCCCCGTGTACCGTACCTCCGCAGTGATGGCGTGCCCTGCCATCAACAGGAGCTTATGGACTGGAGCGCCAGAGCCAGCAGCCAGCCTATCCTCGAGAAAACAAGTACTCCCTCCATCCTAAATTATAAGTCGTTTGACTTATTTGACGACAAGGTTGACCACTTGTCTTATTTAAAAAATTTGCGTAAAAATATCACTTCTTTTTGTTGTGGCTTTCTTTTATTAATAAAAATTCTTAAAGAATGACTTAAATTTGACTATATTTACACAATTTTTTTAATAAAGACGAATAAACTTGAGCCAAAAAAAAATTAACGCCTTATAATTTGGATAGAAAGTACTACTGTACATCAGGGCATTCGATCCAAATCAAACTCGTCAATGTGCAGCGGGTACTCCAATCTACGTACTACTAGTACTATATACGGTGTTTCACACGCTAATTAATCCACCCACGGTAATAATAGTCAATCGATCGCGTAATAACTCCAGGACACTAGAGGCATGAACGATGAACGAACAAGCTGCCAATGTGCCATCAACCATGACGGGCAGCGGCAGCCGGCAGGTGCTGCCGTGCCGCGCCGCTTCCACCATCCCGGGTGCTCGGCGTACAAGTGTTGCCCGGCGCACGCCACGTTTCGGAGCAGCGTTACGTTTACGAGTGCCCTCCTGGCTTTATTGCGGCGCCCGGAGACTTTTGCGAGACGACACGCATGTGCGTAGCGTAGGCCTCCGCGAAACGGCGAAAGAGGTCAGAGCGCGGGTGATAGCGCGGGTGATGGACATTTACTCCCTGATGGTGCGGTGGTTGGAAGGGCAAGCGGTTTACTACTTGCATGCGGTGACGCGGATCCCCATGGGCGCTCCCTGATCTGATGCCGTTCCTGAGGAGCAAGATATTAATGAAATGACTAAATTTGCCCACGCCTACGTGGAGGGAGAGAAATGAAGAGTGAGAAAGAAAATGGCGTCACGACACGCCATTTCGGCCGGGCGACTGCCACTTACGCGCTGTGTAATTGGCTCGCATACGAGTATCTATGTAAATAGTAGCGGTCCCCAGCGCTGTCGTTAAGGCGACAATTGGAAGGTAAACTTTACTTAAACTATTAAAACTTAAACTCTGATGGCGTCGGGCGACGTAGTAAATGTTAGCAGCACAGCACCGTCTCTCGGTTGATGGTTTTGGACGTGTGTATGCGGCCGGGGGGCTAGCTTGGTGGTAGTACAGTGATACCCATGGCGCTGCTGGCTGTGTGCCTGTGTTGGTGGTGGCGGCAGTAAATACTAGAGGTACCGGCAGCGTTGCCGTTTGCCAAGTGCAGCGTGGTACGCAGAGGTGGGGATCAAAAAGAAACAGTGAGTGCGCGCGCGCGATCTGTAGTTACGAGCGCTTATACTTTGCTTATACCTTGGGTCATGTGATGCCGGGCAAGCTAGCGGTGCCACGCCATGTCCTCGTACGGTATACGAGCGATTCTTGTGTTTTTTTTTATACGAGCTATCTAATGCTTGCTTTCTAAAAAATCGGAACTTTGATGATCTGGTCTGGTAGTAAATAAATAAATCCGCTCCCGGGCCGTTTGTTTGTTTGAGGCTGGGGCCAGGACAGGCCGGGCTCAGAATGTTCTGGTCCAGTGCCCATGCAATGCACGCAACGGGGGCCCGGCGGTGGCAGTCGGTGCAGATCAGGCACGCAGAAGTGAATTCTGCACACATGCTGTCCCTGGCGCGGCCTGGCAAAACAAAACGGACGCACGAGGAGGCGAGCGGCCAGGCCAGGCCTTGTTGGTGTCCGTGGTGCCGCTGTGAAAACACCCAGCCAGCCGGCTGGGAGCGAGCGCCCCCACCAATCCACCATCTGTGTGGGGGGAGCGGTGCCGCCTCGGCGTCTCCTGGCTGGCATGGACTGCTCCGTTCTGCCGAGATGGGGCGGGCCGCCGGGGGGCACGGCGCTTTGACGTTGCTCCTGCCTGCCTGCCAGTTGCTTGCCAGCACACGGCGGCGGATGTTGTTGCGCGCGCGGGGGGGCAGTGGGCAGTGGGCACGGCACGGGCCGGCGAGGCGGGGAGCGGGACGGATACGCCGCCTAGCGCCCGCTGCGTCTGCACTCTGCACGCCCGTGGGGCTCCTCGAGCGGCCTTGTTGTCTGTCCCTGGCGGCGGATGGATGGGGAGGTTCAGAATCAGAACTGGGCGGTTTGGTTTGCCGTGTTGGGTTGTCGTTGTTGGCTGACGCCGATGCTTGCTGGCATGCGGGGTGGGACGGACGGGGGCCGCCGTGCCAACGAACTGCCAATGCCCCCGCCGCGGGTGTGGGCGCGGCCGCACATGACGGCCGCGGTGGCGATCGGTCGGCTCCCGGTAGGGCCGTGGGGCTCGTGCTTCTGCCGGGGCCGGGGAGTCAAACCGCGGCGCGTGTGCAGGAGGAGGAGGATGACCGTACGTCTGTATGAATGTCTGATCAAATGCTACGCCGTTTGATTAGCAAAATGTCGGGGGCGAAATTAGGATGTGAGCGTTTCCAAATGTTAGCCGGACCGGTAGTGGCTGTGATTATTGATTACTGTTTCCAGTCTAGCAATGCTTAACTTCACACAATAGGACAGGTGTGTACACATCGCCATTATTCGAGCAGTACGTAACTGCTATTTCAGATGAGGTTACAGTGCGGTTACTATATAAACTGTCAGTGTTTAGCATGTACGTACCCCTACCCTATTGAGACACACGGTTCTCTGGGGTCAACAATGTACGACGCATTGCCCGCTACGTGCAGATGCACGGTTCCCTGGGGACGACACTGCAGGCTAGGCTCCTCTAGCACTTGAAGTCATCATCATCCCTTGTTCATCGGACGGACCACGCATAGTACCTCAGACAGACAAGTTACGGTAACAGTGAAAAACCCAAACACCCCACGCACTCATGTCCTCGATCCGCCTTTGCTGCCGCCGGTCCGTCTTGTTGCGTAGCCGAGGCCGAGCGCACGCAAGACCCTTGTCTCGCAGGCTACAGAGTCGCCGTTGGCACGGCCCGGTCCCCGACCAAATCGACGGAGACGGCAGCGGATCGGGGCGGAAGACACGATGGGGACGGGGGGGCGCCGACCGGGCCACGGTTTTGTCAGGTTGACACCGGCGCCGCGAGCTGGACTGACGACTGTCATCCCAGATTCACAGGGACTGGTTAATGGGCAGTTATCGCCGCTGACAGCACGCACGCCGCCGGATCGGCTCAGTCGCGTTGGCGTGTTGGTGTGGTGTGGGTGTGCCCCTGCCCGTGGAAACGATTGATGGATGCGATGCAGCCGCGCTAGATGGGGCCGTCCGTCCGTCCCGTGCGTGCTGCTGCAAGCGCAATGTTGTGACCGGGTTAATGTGCCTGTCCTGGCTGTGGCGGAGCACCCTGCTGCTCCCTGCCGCCGGAGTTACCACGGCCAACGGGGCTGAGCGAGTCACCACCACCACCCTCGCCCCCCGTATTACCTCGGCCGGAGCCACGGGGCTGATTGGTGGAGCGCCCTGGCCCCTCGGCGTGGAGGTGGAGTGCTACCAGATCCGGTGTCTCGTGCGATTTGCAGAGGACCTGAGACGCCGAGGGAAATTTTTTACTGTGCTGTGGGTAATTCGAATTTTAGTCCTTTTATTTATGCACCGAGGACAAGACGGCAGCTGCAGCACGTCAGGCTGTCTAGTGAGCATGGACGGAGGACACTGTTCCCCAGCCCGTGCTGATGTTTCCTTGTTTTTGGATCGTAGTAGTAGTAGTAGACTCGAGGTGGGTGGTGGGAGGAAAGCCTGACTGACGCTCGCTGATGAATGAACTCGGCAGCATCATCGCTTTGGCTTCTCAGATCGAGCGTGAATGGTGACGAGGTGAGCTAATGCAGGCCGTATCTATTGGAATCCAAGGACGGGCCCTTTTCACTGCTATGTGGCCCGTCTTGATGGCCTCCCTCCTCCTAACTTTCCCAAAGAAACATGGGCAACTCGATCCGTACATAGGCACCAAGGGCCTGTCAGCCCCACGGAAACGAAGTAGTCCGTTACGCTACAGAGTCCAAGTACGGCCTTGCTGGCTTCTATCGCTTTGTCTAACCAAGGTCACCGATGGGCCAAATCTCTTCTCCCGCTCGTAATAAGTGGGCCGATATCCGGGGCCCCTAGGCACTTGCTTCATGATGTAGTCAGGCCCAGGAACACCCACAGGAGTCAGTGACACGGAAAAAGTCACATTCCCGCCCCCAACTACTCATCACGGTTCACTTTTCTCCACTTGAACTCCAAAACCCACAAATCGCGCCCCCAACTTCAAACTACGCATTTTTACTCCCTCGAAGCGGTTTCGACGGCGGTTTTGCTACAGTAACCGCGGTTTTGGTAATAACCCATGGTTTGCTACAGTAACCAAATGGGTTTGTTACCAGTAACCATGGTTTGCTACAGTACCATCGCCTTTGCCTTTTCCTTTTTTTAAAAAAAATCATTTTTTAAAAAATCATAGTAAATCAGAGAAAAATAAAAAATAAAAATCTAATTTTTTGTTGGAGCTCACATGAGTAGATCTCCACACATTGAACATATAATATGGTATACTTTTAGTTCAACAAAATAATTATAGAAGTTTCAGCCTTACAATTATTTTAATTAAGTATATATTCACCATGTAGAACTTTTGTACTAAAACATATCATATTAAATATTCCTTTGTGTGAATCTACTCATGTGGAGTCTAACAAAATTGGATTTTCTATTTTTATAATTTTTATGATTTTCTATGATTTTCAAAAGATTCACCAAATAAATGAAAAGAAAAAGACAAAACTTTCGCCAGCAAAAACTTTGTACTAAAGCATATCATTTAAAGGTAATTTCTTTGTGGAAAACGCTGCGACCACAAATGCGCCCACGCCATCAAATTTTACCGTGGCCGCTAGCGATGTGGTGATCGACGGCTCGGCGCGGTTTTGACTTGGTGTCAGTATCAGCACATCTTGCGGCGAGGTCCCACGAAGCTTACCTAGCGCGGCGTGCCACCGTCGTGGGCGCCGACCGCCGCAGGCGTTCATCGCCCTGCTATTATTAGGTACGGCGGCCTCGACTCCATCTCGCCGGTCTCGGTGAAGGATTTCTGCGCCTAAGCGCTGTCCAGCCCGCATCACTGGTTGAAGCGGGCTGGCCCCATCCCGTGCCGGCAGCGGTTGAGAGGTGTTGTCCAAGCCACGGTAGCGTCGATCGCGGCGTCGGTCATGGCGTAGGGCCCGCGGTATGGCCTCCGATCTCGCCGGCGCCGTTGTCATCGTAGCGCCCGGTTCGATTCGAGGGCGCTGCTGCGCGGCGGGGCGACTGCGTCGCGGTTAGCGGGCGACCCGCGATGTCGCCCGAGCGAGCGTCTGCCGCAGCGATACTGGCTCCTACCCTTTTTCTCTGGCGGTGGGGACAACATACGCCGGTTCCACGTGGATCCTGCGCAGCTCGGCCGGCTGTTGAGCGCTCCGTGCGGCTCTCGGATAGGTAGCTCCTCGCTTTACGGTGATAAAACCGGTTTGCCTCCCCTCCGTTCTCGGCGCCCGCGTTTACGGCTGCTTGGTGAGTTCCTCTTCCCTTCCCCAGCGCCAGTCGTTGCCTATCCTGCTCCTCCCTTCTCTTTGTCCGCCCGCCGCGTCGCGGGAGTCTGCGTGTTTGATACATACGCGCGCGGCGGCGAGTGCGACTCAGCTCCGATGCGCCCGCGCGCAGCGTTTTCCCAGTCCCTGGCTGTCGAGATCCACATCGGCTGCTGGCTGGCGGCGAGCAGGTGATGCGGTCGCCCGTCGGAGGAGGGAGGGAGGGGCCAGCCCGGTGAGCCCATTTGCCGGGGTTGGGAAGCGATGTATGCCTACTTTTACCGCCTTTTGGCGTTCCTAATTCTTCTTATGAGAGCGGGGCTCCGGCGCTCAGCGCCTCCACATCGGCGGCGACCACGGCCTCCGCGTGAGTCAGCGGCGGCATCGATGACGGCCTTCCGCGGCGTCGTCACGGCGGGAGGCTGGATCGAGTCGCGAGATCGCGGCATCTAGCCCGATCCGCGGCGCCGTCCCCATCGTATCGCGAGCCCGAGTCGGCCAGGCCCGTCATCGAGGCGGGGGCGAGGCGAGGGCATCGCAGCGAGGGCCAGCGGCGTCGGTTGAGTCGGCTGCGTCGTGGGGCCCGAGCGGCTTCCCGCCCGTGCTTCGAGCTGCGAGTGAGTAGCGGCTGCGGCCGGGTCGGCGTTCGGGTCTGAGTCGCGGATGATCGATGGAGCCCGTGCGGCGTCGCGGTCCACTGGCGGTGTCGGGCACGTATCCTGAGAGAGTGAGTGGCCGACGCGGCGTCACTGCACGCAGCGTGGCTACGCGTATGCCGAGGGGACCGTCGCGTCTTTGCGTGCCGCGAGCATCGGCAGCGTCGTTCGCGTGGAGTCGAGCGCTTTGGCCGCTTCGGTCGCGTTTTTAGGTTTTCGCTCATTGGGCTGGAACCCTCCACGGTGGAGCCCGGCGTGCTTGTGTGGCTTCCTCTCCGCGAGGCCCGGCGCCTCGAGGCGGAAGGCGAGGCGGAAGGCCTCTTCCCTTTCCCTTGGCGCTACGCGGCTACCGCCCGACTCTTCAGCTTCCGTTCAGCTACGGCGGGTACCGCGAGGTTCGTGTGACCGATCCCTTCTCATCTCCCTTCGCGATCTGCCCGTGCATGCGATTGTATGTCTGTGGCATACCCTTTGCCAATAAGCGCGCCGCGCGTGTGTCGTGCCCACTCCTACAGCATCCTATGCTAAGCGGGTGTCGGTATCTTTTTGGAGGAATTCGCCGCGCCCGTTGAACTCTACGAGTGCCGTCGAGCTGCTCGCATGGTTACTGGTTGCCCCTTAGTTTGCGGCTTTGATTTTTCCCCATGAATGGGCGTCGCTAAGATGTTTGATAAATTTCTGGCTGAGCAATGCTCTAGCTCGGGTTCGCGGCAGGCCCTAGGGTGTTTGATAAATTTCCTAGCTGAGCAATGCTTCTTCCTCGTATGTTTAAAAAACGGTCGGTTTACCGAGTGCTTATCACTAATTTGTTTAGTGTTTGTATAGGTGGAGTGCATAGCATAACAGTTGGCTCCTTTGCGGTTTCTGGGTGACCAAACATCACGCGCTTGAGACCTCGATCTTGACCTACGCATTTTTAGGGGTCCTATGATGTCTTATAGAGCCAACGATCGTTTTCCCATGTTTTGCGTGTGTCGTTTCTTGGGAAAAGCCGATCGTCTTCTCTCTCTCTTTTTTTGGTATGAATCTTTGCATCCCCGCTGTGCTTATTTGATCTCGGTTTTAGTTTGCATGTTCATATTTTGACAAGGAAAGAGTCGGCGAGCTTGGCGGTTGGATTGTTATGATTATGATTTTTAAGATTCGCAATCAAGACGATTAAGGGTGGGATAGATAGTGGCCGCTGCATTTGTATGCGGGCGGCCGAAGCATGCATCGCGACTCGGAGAGTTTGGCAATCGGCTAAAATCATGCATGGGCGGGGAAATTTACCGATGAAACCCCAGCCTAAAGAGTGAAGGAAAGTAGCCGAAAAGCACCCGCCTGCTAAATGCACATATATTTATTTTTCTCATCATCCACTCATTTTCTCATTAGATCATGCACATGAGATAGGTAGATGCGTGGATAGATGCTTCATGCATGCTTCACATCCGCGACTTTTGCTTTTGAGCCTGAGATGCGACACGCTAAAGGCCATGGATGAATAGGCGGAAACACGTTTAACGCGGCGCAATTCCTTCCATCTCAAGGCACTTCTTTGCTGCTTGTACTTTGTGACACGTGACTCTGAAGGTGATAAGCTATCCCCAACAACCGCTGCACACCATTGACCTTAGCTTTTAGGGATTTGGCTCCCATTTTGCATGGCATCTTGACCTCTCAAAATGACACCCGGCCGTTGCATTGCATGCCTATCTTTGATTATCCCAAGTTGTCGGTAGTTTTTTTTGGTCCCTACCCCAACTTTTAACAAGAGCGTGCAAGGAAGGAAGGGGATCCAATGGATCATCCGGATGTTACATCATTGGTCATCTGCCATCCGGTGGGCACACGAAATGCATGTGAAAAGTATGATCTTGAATATAAAATGGCTCGGCAATTTAACGATTCCTCTCTGTTGAGGATGTTAAGGTACTGCTGGCGTGAGTTGTAGTTGAAGGCCACTTGGTGTTGTTGGGGTGATGTTTGAGGGGATGGGAGAGGTTGTCACGCTTTTTTTATATGCGTGAACAAATGTGATTTTATTGTGCTACTTACGTATGGATTTGTCTCACGATGTTTGCTTCTTTGGAATATAAAGGCTACTACGTAATGTCACTTCATCTGCACCATCAACGGTGAGCGACAAAGTAAATCTCTATGTTTACTCCATCCATGTCTTTTACTACACTTCTAGCATTGTTCTTCAAATTCTTTAAATGTTTGTTTTCAATTTTCAATTAGATGATGGCACCTACTATTCACCTAGAAACCTTTACGCCTTTGAATGTCACATAAGCGAAAGCTACCTAGATCGGCGCAAAATGGTTAAAAAAGGTGCCGATTGCTTGTATAGCTATCCTTCCATGTTTGGATTAGAATAAGAGAATGTCTCACTCATCATTTAGAAACCGATTGTGCGATCCGCAGCTGTGAGTGTAGCTTCTCATATATTTATTTTGAACTACACACGGAATCTTCATTTATACGCGCTTTCCCTGCCATATGTTTATTCTGGGACCCCACCCCCAAGCCTCTATGACGACAATACACCGCCACGGAGAAGAAAAACAAAGGGTAACAAGATTAATATTACATACTTTTTGTGCTCTTATATTTACGCATTTCATGTAAAATGTTCTCATGCACCATGGCGGGATGAAACAAACAAGGAAAACTTTCTTCTAGCTGGCTCTTGTTCACGAGAGACTCCATGAATGATGTTAGCCGAGTGCTAAGTTTATCGGTTCTTCATCTTCGCTCAGCGATCATGCACGTTAGATTTGTATGCCGTGATATTTCTCTTCACATGTGCTTGCGATCATGCACATTTTAATTTTTTTGCTTATTGTTCCTTACTTTACGTCTAGACACTCAAGTTAGCAGTCTTCTATGTAATATATATAGCCTCTTAGGCGGCGGGTGCACACTGGCGAGACCCGTGGGCTTGTTTGGATGCTGCCTCCCAGGCAGCTCTGACGCAGGCGTTGGATTTCGGACGCCTGGGGCTGCGATCGTTTGCCTGGCAGGCAAGTCGAGGCGAGGGCGGCATCCAAACAGGCCCCGTACTCGAGAGGCGGCGCCGGCGCCGGCGCCGGTTGGCGCAAGCGGATGTGTGCCACGAAAATCCGTCTCCGTGTATCTGGTTTTAAGCCATGGCCGTGCACTAACCACCAAACAATAAAAACCCGGTTGTTTCTTTCGTGGCCAGCTGACCCACGTGCTTGCATTCTCGGCCCTAGCATGCATGCATGACAGTGACCCAACGTTATGGTACAGCTAACACAGAACTTAGAGCGTCTCCAAGAGCTCATAACAAAGCCTCCCAATCTAAATTTTTTCGCAAGAATGAAACAAATTCATCTTCAACGGTCCCAATCTCACCTTCCAATCTTTATGCGCATAAAAAAATAGGCCGTTAGCGCACATATATCCGTGTATCCATGGTCAATCCAAGGTGGAAGAGTGTAAACAAGACTAAAGAGTAGGAAAAAGTTTCCGATACAAACGTACAACAAAAGAATATATAAAGGTGGTTAGAATAATTTTAAAAATACTATACAGTTTCTGATATATTCTAGGGTTACTGCCCCGACACTAGTACTGATTTGATTTTTCGCGAAGACTGACACAATCTTTTCCGTAGCGGGCATTTTTTTGCCCGTCACGAAAAATACTCCGCCACAACCTTTTTTTTTTTTTTTTTTTTTTGCGTGGCGGGCGTGTTTTTTGCGTCACACAAAAAAATCGATTTTTGCGTCGCGGACACACCTTAACGTCGCCCGCAAAAAATGCGCTATTTTGGCGTGGCGGGCGTGTTAAAGGTGCCCTTTTGCGTGGCGGTCACCTTAACACGCTGCCACCCCATAAAAGTCCGAGCCCATCAAGCCCAAAAGCTAGGCCCGATATCCGTCGTGTATATATCTGAAGTTATGTTTGGGAAACACGAAACCTAACCCACTCTCTCCACCGCCTTCGACCGTCGTTCTCGGCTTCGACTCACCACGCGCATCTTTCCCCCTCCGCCTTTTACGCCTCCGCGCGCATCCTCCTCTCCACCACTCACTCACCATGCACATGCACGGATCCTTTCAACCAAACGACGCCCCTCTCCTCGCATGCGGGGCGCCGCCTCTTCCTCTCTCCTCCTCTCCGCCACCCATCTCCTCGGCGGGGGGGCCACGGGCGGCGGCCCTGGGCTGGGCAGCCCTCCTCGGCCCGGATCCACGTCGAGCATACGCATCCGCGGCGGCGGCGGCGACCTTCTTCCACGACACGGGATCCGGCGATCGAGGCAAAGGTGGATCGACGACGGGGGATCCGGCGACGGATCTGGCGGCGGGTCCGGCGGGCGATGGTGGGCGCTCGAGCGGCGGGATCGGGCGGCGAGGCTCGTCGATCCGGACCTACGCGGCGCGGATCCAGCCCCGGCGCGGGCCGGCCTCCATCCCTAGATCGGCGCGGGTGGGCCTCTCCGACGGCGCCCGCTGGCGGGCGGCGGTCCGCAGCCGCGACGGCGGGATGTGGGTGGCCGCCGACGCAGGACCTTCATCCGCGAGCAGCGGCATCAACCGGGGTGTGGAGGACCTCATCCGCCGGCGGAGCGGTTCCGCCGGCGGATCCGGCAGCGGCGCCGAAAAGCGGGCCTAGATGGGCTCGGCGGGCCCGCGGATGAGCTCAACGGGTGGGTTTCTCGGGTTTTTTTTTTTTAAAAAAACATTTACCGTGATCGGGCGCCCGCCCGCCACGGGCGTTCGTTCCACAAACGCGACGGGCACAGAGCCCGCCACGTTAAACATATGATTTACCGTGACCTTTTGGGGAGGCGGGCTCCAACGCCCGCCACGCAAAACCTGCCTTGCCCGTCACAAAAAAACTTTCGGTACTAGTGCGGGTCTAGGTGGCCAAGCACAATAGATGCATTGACATACGCCATGAAACGGAACATTGACATGCCCACCACCATCAGCCACCTACCACCGCGGCATAGCAGGTGGCGGCGGGGAAGGAGGAGCCTAAAGTAAAATAGAGAGGCCAATTTCAACTGAATCCATATGTACAGTGATGGTGAAGAAAGATTAATCTTAGTAGTTATAATTAAGTCACGACATGTAAAATATAATTAACAACAAAATAGCCAAGTATAAAAAATTCTCTAAAACGCAACGCTAAATCTAGATTGATAATAAATTATTATTCCAATGGCTCAGCGATGGGAGTAGTAGTACACCATCGTCGGTCCATCGCTGTGTGGGGGCATGGTTGTCCATGGTCGCTGACTAGTGTGGGTGTCAAAGGACACGGACTCGCACACACAAACACACAAATAAAGCACAAGGATAGGGATCCATGATTTATACGAGTGTTGAGACTAGCGAGCAGAGGAGTCATGTGGAGATCTATGGGCTTCAGAAAAACACATAGGCAGAGGGGGCCACGTAGCTGCCCACTCTGCTATCGATAGGCCAATCTTTGAAACAGGACTCCATTTGGATTTACAATATCTTAATTTGGCAACTATGTTTATCTTTAACTATTTTCTAGAGATAGGGGATGACGGGCTAGGAAGTCACAGTCACGCTCACCTAAACACAACCGCTAAGAGCAAGTATTATGGCGGCGGTAGTAAAATGGCTAAATCTAACGTGGAGGAGGGAAGAGAGAAGAGAGAGAGGCGGTTTGTAAACTTACAACAGCCGGCTTGGCACAAGAACCAATAAACTATGTGAGATAGACAAGTGGACCCTGTATTAATTGGGAAGAAATAACTATTGTATGGGCGGGCTAAGAGAAGGCCAGTAAAAAACCTTACAGTAGCAAGCCATTTGCATTATAATACTTGCTCTAATGAGCCAAATCGGAGGGGGGGAAATTAAATGCATCTAGGGAGAATAGGATGGAGAGGTGAGATGCAGAGCTGAGAAGAGGGAGAGAGAAAGCAGAGTGGGCAAGAGTGGTGCTTCATGTATTGTCCACATCAACCCCCCCGTTTGTCCACATCAATACCAGGTATGTCTAGTATTTTTTTACTTCACCGCAAAACCTTTTTTGGCCATTGAATTTACGAAATAAACTCTCAAAAACATTTTGCTTTTAAAAATCAAGTCATTTGGTGAAAGTAGTTCACCGGTGGTATCGGTGTTTGACCGGTTGTTTACCGGTGCTATCGATAGGCCAATTCTCCGCATGCGTTGGCAAGGCAAAAGTATCCGTTGGGGTCACCGAGCCTACACTTTTGGAAGTTTTTGATTGTACTAAATTTGTGGCGCATTTTTTTAGCTTTGTGAACTCTCTATAATCCTCTCCAAGTGAGTGGTCCAGTGATCCAAATTGCAAAACCTCAAGTGTGGGTTGAGTGAGATTCAAATTAGAGAGCAAGCCACCTTGAGAGTTTGTGCATATTGTCAATTCTCATGATTTGCATTTGTTACTCTTGGACTCTTGGTCCTAGATGGCTAGGCATCGCCGGAGAGCATCAAAGGGATTGTGGTGTGCCTCAAAAAAAGTTTGTACTGGCCTGACTTTGCCACAAGAAGTCATCTACTACAAAGAGGGAAAGGAGTTAGAAAAGACTCGGGCTGGTGAGAGCTTTGTGGTCCACTAGGGCTAACCGGTACTCAGTTTCTCATAGCGTCCTCAATGGAGAACCGAACTTTGGTAAAATAAATACCGTGTCTCTTGCCCCATATTTTGATAATTGTGATTTACGTGAAATCTGTGATCATCTACGCAGGATATAATAAGAAGTGAAAAGGATAAAGAAAAGGTGATTTCACTTGAAGAGTAAGGAGAAAGCACAACCTTCTCAATATAACCGTGATGACATGGTGAAGAAGCTTGAGAAGGGTTCAAACCTTGTTTCCTCTGATTCCCAACAAAAGAGTCACATCACTAGCAATGTCAAAGTAACCAAGGGCAAGAAGCACAAAAATAGAATATGCTATGGTTGCGGATTGTATGGACATGAGTGGGCTATGTGTCCACACAAGAGGTGGGCACACAAGGTTGAAGCCGACGACCAAAAGGCTTCAAAAAACATGGCCAAGCAAGTGAATAAAGATGGTTGTCGACGGTGGAGCGTCACCTTTTTACCATAAATAAATAGAACATATAAGAACAAGAATACTAGAAGATAGAGTTTATACTAACAATTTTCACCAATATACTAGTTTATACTTCTTGCGAGAGGGACCCCCTAAAACCCTAATTCATGACGATATTCATATCATCATTTGAGTTCCGAGAGATCAAGTCATCCAGTCATAAACTCTTGTTCTTGAGTAGTTATAGTTCTAGAGAGATTAACTACATAGTAGTAGATTACAAGGAGATCCAAGTCTAAGAAGACTTGAACTTCAGATTATGTCAAGGTGTTCTATAGTTACATTTATATCTTTGATATATTACTCAAGTTTATCTATGACATTGTTCTATAGGTGTTCTATAGGTATCTATTTGATGTACTACTACTGGGAAGGTATCTACAACTGGAGTGCGTCTTACTAATAACATCCTTATACTATGGAATAGTAATAAACCAATAATGATTCATGCTTCTACTCAAATAGATACCTATAGAACACTTGTAGAACAAATTTTGAGTAATAAACCAATAATGAATAATGCTTCTTGTACTATGAAATTTTGAGTTCATATATAACGTGGAGTCGTGGACAGTGCTACACGTACATCAAATAGTTGGACGCACTGCACACACACGTAGACCCGTGTTTTATATGACGTGATAGTTGTATTCAAAATTAATAAAAAGATATTTTTGTATTTATGTGTGTAACATTTTTTATGATATTCCGTACGTGGTAGGTTAATTTATTTTCAAGTAATTAATAGTTTTCATGAACATAACTTGTCCATTTTCATAAAAAAGTGATAACTAAATTATGCATATCAACGTGTTATTAGGAAAAAAATAATTATACACATAGCGCACCTTAGGCACCGTCGACAAATGAGACGCCATGGTTGACTTCGTGAATTTCAAGATTTCTTTGGCTTAGTCTTTGAAGGTGCTCATAGGGATAGGGTTGTGTACATGCGTTCATATGGGTGAGTGTGCGTATGTGTTGAGCTGTGTTGTACTCCCCATCCATCCCAAATTATAAGTCGTTTGACTTTTTTGACAACAAGTTTGACCACTTTCGTCTTATTCAAAAAAATTTGTGCAAAATATCACTTCTTTTGTTGTGGATTTCTTTATTAATAAAAGTTCTTAAAGAATGACTTAAATTTGACTATATTTACGTAAATTTTTTGAATAAAACGAATGGTCAAACTTAAAAAAAAAAAGTCAAACAACTTATAATTTGAGATGGAGGGACTACTGTGTAATCTAAAAAATCATAAAGTGGAAGGATATCCTCGTTAGCCATAACCAATTCTAAACACGTAAAAGGAAGAATATTTCCGTGAGCATGAACAAGGAAGGACACGTACGTCCACTTGTGCATATGCCGTGATGAGACCAATCTGTCCGCAGGGCCACCGCGTAGGACAATGTTTCGGTGCCCTTAAGCATCAGTGGAATTCAGTGCTCTCCTACTAGTCTGTATAGGCTCACTTGCTGTTGTTCCCCGGTCGGGCATACGGCCACGTGAAGCGGCACATGCACCGCTGCCAAACTCCAAAGCTGTACTGGACGGAGGTGGCGACGGCGATCGAGTAGCTACCACTACCAGGCAGCCTACTGCGTGCCATCCGTGCAAGCGGCGAGGTCGGAGCAGCAATTGGGATCTGAAATCTGGTGACAGCGCCGGCAGAAAAACGTCAAAGTAGCGCATGCATTTCGTCGGTGCCAGTGCCACTATGCAGTCGGCACTCACTATGCAGATCGGGATCTTCAGTGCCAACACTTAGGCATGTTTAACTGGAACGGTGTGGTCTGTGGACGTACTTTACACGAACAAGCTCAGTGTAAAAAGAACTCTGGTGATAACGCCTTGATAGTGATCCATAATCCATGCATATCCTTAAACTAGACACATCATCAGGTCGTTATCTTGTTCTTCAGTAGATGTAGAGTATGGAAAAAGGTTAGATACTTGGCATTCCTTTTTGACACATGTTGGCATGATTCCCTCCCTGCAACCCTCTACCTTTTTCAAGGCACGAATATAGGAGAAAAATATAGAGCAGCAGCGACCACGGACTGCATCTTGGCACAAGCTTTGGGCATCCATACATTACATTACATGTCTTTTAGCCTATAAATACCAATACGTCCGCATCTTTCCATCTCACTCCTCGTCAGAGAGACACACCAGTCAGATAGCTGCGCTGCTCCTTCACTCAGCGCCACACACACACACGCGCGCGCGCATCGATTCAGATCAGAGATGGCGATGACGATGGCCGGCAGGCTGCTCCTCCTCCTCGCCGTTGCTGGCTTTCTTGCCGTCTCCATGGCTGAGCACGAGGTGAGATCTTGTTCATCGATCTTCAGCTGAGTGAGTTCTGAGCTGCGCATGCATCATGGACATGGCTGGCCGAGTTGTTGGTTAATTGCATTATTGTGTGGCTGGCTCATGTGGCTCTTCTGTCTTGCATTTGTATCATCAATCAGGTGCTGGCGGCCAAGGGGAGTGACGAGCATGACGACAATGTCTACCGAGTGAGCAAGGTCAGTCTCCTTATCCTGGTGATCTCTTTCACTACTACCGCACAATCGTCATCACTCACAAGCAAATTGGAAGGAGATATACTATATATATTCTCTAGTATCTCTCTGAAGCGTGCTCTCGCATATATGTGTCTGTCTGGCTCTCTCTTTGCAGGGTGGACAGGGCAGCCTCAAAAGCTACCGTAAGTCGTCATCACCCATCTGAATCCTTTTGATGGCTCCGTTTTTCATCTCCTTCCTCTAGCCAGTCATCAGCCATTTGAATCCTTGTGTGTGTTGCAGAGTGCTCGCCGCAGTGCTCCCGGCGGTGCGGCAACACGCAGTACAAGAAGCCGTGCCTCTTCTTCTGCAACAAGTGCTGCAACACGTGCCTGTGCGTGCCGTCGGGCTACTACGGCAACAAGGCCGAGTGCCCCTGCTACAACAACTGGAAGACCAAGCGCGGGGGACCAAAGTGCCCGTGAGCGTGCGTGCATACACACACCCGTTCATGAATCCTGATTGATTCATGAACAACATCATTCACTCCACACAAGAGCATTCAGTCGATTCAAGACAAGACAATAGCATTGCTACCTATATATGGCTTTGACAGACAATAAAATAGGTCTGGCTGCGGCCAAAGCTGCTGTAAACTCTACTCGATTCAATTCAAAATTTCATTCGGCGTCGATTTCCTTCCCTACTATAAAAGCTGGACGATGATACAACAGCTCCTAATGAGTTTTTTTTAGGCGAAAACCACTCTATTCATATCCTGGTTCACTGAATTACAAACCCCGAAGGGTGGTGCTATGAACCAAACCTGCCTGCCTGGTTCAGCCAAAATTAAACCTCTAGCTATTACATGTGCATCAACATTTGATCTTCTATTCTCATTAACAAAAACTACAACCGAGAAGTCCTTTGCTCTATCTGTTATCTCTTTCACAATCTGGCCGTAAGGACCCAAACCCGGCCCTTGCAAACTTCTAATGACATCTTCACTGTCAGACGCCAATCTGATGGACAACAGATTAAGATCACTAAGGGCACGTACAACGGTCGCCGGAGTGCCGTCTTTAAATGAAGCAAGAGAGGAGAGTCGACGTCTGGTGAAGCGACAGCAGTGGCCCGTGCTCCGAGGCATACGCGATGGCAGAAGCCCTCCAGCGGCGCACGCATGGACGGAGCTAGCAGTGGGGCGGGTGGGGCTCAAGCCCCCCCCCCCAAAAAAAAAAAAAATAATCAAGGTTAATTACTTGTAGCAAAAGCGAAAAAAAAAATCACCATTAAATTTTATGCAAATTAACGTCCTCTTTGTTTTAGCCCCACCTAAACTTTTTTCAGGCTTCGTCGCACAAAGGGATCTAGCTGCGCCTGCCTTGCTGCGTGTTGTGCCTGTGTGCTGTGCCGTGCTGTGTACTACTCTGAACTGATGCACAAGCAAAGAGCACGTCCATGTCACCATGCCGCTTTCTATACAAAAATAAAAGAAGAAATAAACCTGAATACCATAGGAGGAACAGGGAACAAGCGTGAGCCAGCCATAGAGTCGTGCACATATGGCCAACGCCCTAGGAACTAAGAAATTAGATAACATAATAATAATTTGATTTATGGGGAAGAAGATAAGAATGTTATATTTCATTTATGAGCTATATTATATTATATTAATATAATATATATGATTTACTTTGAAGGATTGGTTTTGTATCAATTAGCAACACAATGGTATATAAAAATAATATGTATGATTGATCCTGGCAACATGTAAGCACTAAATAATCAAATAGACAACAAGCCGTCTGTGGTTGTATGAACTATTATTTTAACTGTTTGTGTTGTAAATTTTAAAAACTTAATAGCAGCTATCTCTCTGTAGTCAGCACTTTATATCGAAACCCGGCCCTTGCAAACTTCTCTGACAGCTCCCAATGAGTGATAGAGGGAACTTTTGTATCGTGTCGTCGGAAATTTTGATCGGCTCCCATGGCTTCTGGTATGGACCTGGAAAAGCAGGCAATCGGTCCAGCTCGAAAGAAGGCCTGGCCTGATTACAAAAGCGGAGTCCTCGAGCCCAACCCAATGTCCGGAGGCTCGCCACGGGATTTGAGGCTTTCTGCTGTCAGGATGTCTGTGCCTTTTTGTCTTGCGACGAACAGAACACGGACGCTGTGTACCGCTTGCTTTGCTTCTCTCAACGACAACAGGTCAAAAATAAAAGAAAAAAGGAGTAAGGTGCACGAGCGGTCTCTAAATGTGTGTCATCCTGGTGTTAAAAAACGGTCGTCTATGTCCTCAAATTTCTATTCGAGTTTCCAAACAGGTTAAGATTCATTATAGATGCTGACATGGCACACTGACATGTGGGGGCAGTTGTTATATCCATCTTCCTCCTCCGTGCTTTTCCTTGACCTTCTGGTTGCACCCCACACACACACACACAAAAAAACGACACTGTCTGCAAGGGAAGCAAGGTGAGATTGGGGGCGGCGAGGTGGTCATGACGAAGCGAGGCGTCGCTACACGACGAGGAGTGCTCGGTAGTCGTAGGTCTGTTGTGGCCGCGACACCTTTGTCATTGCTCTGTGAGCTACTGCCCGATCGGCACCGCCGTCGCGGGTGCTCCTGCTCGTGCCCATCCATGCCTCCGATCGCCGCCTCCGCCCCACCGCTTGTTGTGGCCCGGCGGCGCACCGTCCGTCCGAATTGTTGTACCTTTTCGCGCTGCATTCCCTCATCATGAGGAGAGAGAGAGAGAGAGAGAGAGAGAGAGAGGAGAGTGGAGGTCAGTGGAGAGAGAGGGGCGGAAGAGGAAAATGGATATGGTTGGTGGGCCCCACATGTCGGTGTTTAGTTGCATCGTTTGGACTATTTAGACACTGAACATAGTACAAAGGACATAAATGACCGTTTTGCAACTTTAGTGATCGAGATGACACACTAGCACAAGTAATTAGGGACTAGTGGTGCACTCTACTCAAACAAAAAACAAAACCCGGTTTGGTCCTTAGGGAAATGCTCTGCAATTTTAGGAGTCACAGCCACAGCTGCTGCCTGCGGTCGGGCTAGTGGATTACTCCCTCCATATCAAAATACATGTCGTTTGGGCGTTTGAAATTTTTCTCGGAATACATGTCGTTGTAGCTCGGTAGGAGCGCCCCAAGCTAGAGTAGACTACAACATGCTCCATCAGTCACGTCTGTAAGCCCACTACCGAATAAGAAAAAAAAAAAAAGATGGTTGGGCGATGGTAGATTGGTAGGAGGCTTATCCTTTGGATTTTTTTTATTTGCCACTCTTACGGATGCAAAACTGGCGTATTGTCAATGACCGAGATGGGACCATCTCGATCCAGCGACATGTGGGGTTTAGTGACAAATAAATAAGAGTGTCCATAAGAGTGGCAAATCGTGGCAAAAAAATAAAACCCCCTTATCCTTTCGTCTTGACTCCGTCCCTCCGTGGTGGTCATCGGCGGTGGCGGTGGCCTGCGGGCTCGCTAATCCCGATCCGGATCCTCACCGTGCGGTGGCGCGGCGGCGGGGCGCCGCATACCTCCGGCGAAGCGGCGGCGGTTCGGCGTCTAGTGCGGCGACCTCGGCGTGCCGGTGCCCTTGGGTCTCTTGGCGGCGGGCGGGTCGGGGCGGCGTCGGCGGCGGCCCCACCCAGCGCCACATTGGACCGGCTCACTGCTGCGGCGGCGAAGAAACGTGGCGGCGGCGTGTGTCGGCCCTGCGCGGCGCGTCTTCTGGCGCTCCGTGCCGCCACGCGTTTCCCGCGCACGCGCGCATCGCCGCCCGTAGGTGTGCCCCGTGCTGCGCGAGTCGCGGCGTGGCCCGTTCCATCTCCTCGACGACCGCCGCTTTTCCCTCGTGAAGAGCCGTGGTGGGTGCGGGCGCATGTCGACAGGCGAGGCCTTTGCCGCACGCCGCTGGGAAGTGCAGTGCCGCCGTCGGACGGACGAGGGAGGGGAGGAGAAGGAACAACGCGTGGGAAATCCCGGAATGCGCAGTAGGAGACACAGAGGTCTTTTGGCGCCGTTGGTAATCGCGCGTTTGATCCCGGGCGACTTGTACATGAGATGGAGGAGGCACGAGTAAACCTCGCTTGTCATTATCAGCGCTGCCGCATTGAGGGGGACTCTGGTGGGGGTGCGGCGGCAGCCTGAGCCTGATCAAAGAAAAACAGCTAGCAAATGGGAATGGAAGTGCCGCTGGACCGAACGGCTGAACCGGTGCAACGAACGGCCTTCGCCGTGCGCTTCCTTGACTCCGGACCGCCACGGCCCACGGCACCCATATCCGTGATCCGTAGTGCATTTGTAACCGACCGCCTGGAATGGATCGACGGGCTCAACGCAACGGTCCACGCGGTCTCCGGGAGGACGGATCCCCACTCACGTGGCCTCATAAGTGCGACACCCACCACAACACCAATGGATCCCAACCCGCTGCATGTGGAGCCCACCGCACGATTTAACTCGTCGTGGGTCGGGCCAGCTCCATCACGCGCTCCTTTGGACTTTTGTTCTGGCGCGCGTGAGTGGGCGTGACGGGGTCAATTACGCGACGATTTTTATTTGCCTCTGAAATTTGCGTCTCACTAGCGAATACTTATACGTGGTTTCTGATTTGTGAACCTTATCGATTTAGAGCATCTCCAAAAGTTCCCAATCTTAATTTTGCATTGATGCTAAAAAAATCTTAAATTTGGATAAGATTTCAATCGCTTGATAGGACATGGAGAAACAAAAAAAAAAAATGAGTAAGGAAATACGGCAGTTCTCAATGCAAGTATATAAGAGATGTAAAAGTGGTTGCGGCTGATTTCAAAATAGTCCGAAATTTTTGATGTAAATTGTCCTTTACTCCTCCACATGGTATTAGAAGTCATTTAGGGAAATGTTCCTCCAAAACACAACTTTGACCTCTTATTATTATAAAAATATTTATGGAGATGTGATATATGTATACTTTTATCAAAGTATTTTTTAAGACAAATCTACTCATATAATTTTTACATTTACAAACTAAACAACTTAAAAAAGTTATTGATGATTTATATTCCCGATGTTTGACTCAAACCTTGTCCAAAAACGACTTCTAATACCAACCCGGGAGGGAATACGTTTTAGAAACGAGATTTTGAAATCGGTTGCAGGAATCCAACGCTTCCTAATTATTTTAGCCATTTGGGAAACTCCTTGATTTACCGATCATTCTTTTTGGAAATTTTTGATGTAAATTGTCTTTAAAGTCTTACACTATTGGATAAGCTCTTATACAACGACGAGCTTGCTTCCATGGTCGATGGAGCTTGGGCGTGGCTCCGACCAATGGGCATTCAGCGATGGCATCAACTCGTCCGCGCCAGATGAGTTTCTATTGTGGTCCACCTCAAAGCCTTTCTTGCGATGAAGCTTCATCTGGCCTCGGGGGTTACGTGGTGGCGGCCCGGAGTCGGCGTTCTCCGGCAACGTGCTCTCGAGTCTTCTGTCCAAGAAGATGGTCCTAGGATCAGTGTGTAATTTAGTCTCACACGAGGTCCTTTTTGTATTTAGGGTTGGACAACTCTTTGTTGTGAACTTTTGATATGTCTTAGGACAGCTCCATAGAATTTTTTATGTTATTCATTAGCAATATGTGACATGTATTGTTTGAAATACAGTTTCTTCCTTGTTGAATTTAGATTATGCTACCTTTTATGGTAAATGTGGTCTTATATTGGAGCTTTTTCTGGCTGTCTGTTTGCTCCCTCCATCCCAAATTATAAGTCGTTTTTGACTTTTTTGGCTCCAAGTTTGATCATTCTTCTTATTCAAAAAAAATTTTACGCAAATATAGTTAAATTTAAGTCATTCTTTAAGAACTTTTATTAATAAAGAAAGCCACGGTAAAGAAGTGATATTTTTTGCATAAATTTTTGAATAAGGCGAGTGGTCAAACTTGTTGTCAAAAAGTCAAACGACTTATAATTTGGGATGGAGGGAGTAAAAAACTATAGTTAGAAAGTTGGACTTAGGTTTAAGGTTAAAAAGTTTAGGCAGTCAAACACACCAATGGGATTTATATTTGACTCAAAAACATATAAATGGCGACAGTGAGATGGCTTGCCTGACAAAAAAAGTGAACTAAAAATGTGTGGGACATTTTCCCCTTTTCAATATTAGATATACATATAAATTTATTATAAGTCAATTGGTCATCAGGCCGAATGTTTGTTCCCGCTCAGTCTTCGATATAATTATAATTAAAATATGCGAATGTTTGTGCTTAGCCAATACCCGACCCTTTCCGTACAAGAGTTTGGCCGGTAAGCCGCAAAACCCCTGTCAAATAGCCCAACATCCTCCGCGCTATCTGTTCGTCTTCCTTTAACCCCTTCTTCCTTTTCCTCTCCCTCGCCTCCCTCTCTTTCTGTCGGCGGCGACTGGGGCGGCCGTCGCTGCCTGCCGCCCTGCGCCAGGTGCCCAGCCTCTTCTTCGGGCCCTTCGCCGGCGGCAGCCACCACCAGGTACGTACGCCACCCCTTGGTCTTCCGTTCTTGCCGTGCGAAACCAAAGCACCCAGACGCTAACTCGATACTGTATTCGGATCTGATCTAATTACAAGTATACATATACGCGTGTACATTGGGATTGTTTCGCAAAGATCCGCCCCTGAGCCGTAGCATTCTGCTTCTATGTACATTCTTAATAAGGATTACTAAGTAGTGCAAAAAAGTTCATGTTTTTCGACTGTCGAATTCCTTTCCTCAGGGTAATAAACAAGCCATGGCTCTGAAGGCGAGCTCCGGCGACAACCGGACCAGGAGCACGGTGTTCCTGTGCATAGTGATTGCCATGTGCTGCTTCTTCTACATCCTCGGGGCGTGGCAGAAGAGCGGGTTCGGCAAGGGGACAGCATCGCGCTGGAGGTCACCAAGCGCACCGACTGCACCAACGTCTTGCCCAACCTCAGCTTCGACAGCCACCATTCTAAGGCTGATGGCGGCGGCTCTAGCGACCTTGTAGCTTCGCCGGCGAAGAAGTTCAAGCCGTGCGCTGACCGCTACACGGATTACACCCCCTGCCAAGATCAGAACAGGGCGATGAAGTTTCCTAGAGAGAACATGAATTACAGGGAGCGGCACTGCCCGGCACAGAAGGAGAAGCTGCACTGCCTGATCCCACCCCCGAAAGGTTATGTGGCTCCGTTCCGTGGCCCAAGAGTCGGGACTATGTCCCTTTTGCAAATTGCCCGTATAAGAGCTTGACGGTCGAGAAAGCCATCCAGAACTGGGTTCAGTATGAGGGTAATGTGTTCAGATTCCCTGGTGGAGGGACACAATTCCCGCAAGGAGCCGATAAGTATATTGATCAGCTTGCATCAGTCATTCCGATTGCCAATGGAACTGTCAGGACTGCACTTGACACTGGTTGTGGGGTAAGAGGAAATGCCAAACCACATATTGCTTGTTGCTAATTTGAGCCAGTTTACAAAATCTAGTTCGTGTCTTACTTAACGCATCATAACTATTTCAGGTGGCTAGCTGGGGAGCTTATTTGTTGAAGAGGAATGTCTTGGCCATGTCGTTTTGCGCCAAGAGATTCGCGCGAGGCACAAGTGCAGTTTGCTCTGGAGAGAGGTGTCCCAGCTGTTATTGGTGTCCTTGGTACAATAAAACTTCCCTATCCATCGAGGGCCTTTGACATGGCCCATTGTTCCAGGTGCTTGATTCCATGGGGAGCAAACGGTGAGCTTAATCAAGCATCCTCTTACATTCTGCATCAAAGCAAGGGATTGTAACTATCATTAATGCTTACAGCATTCTTTATGTTTGATGCAAGTTATTTTACAACCTGAAAACATTTTTCGTACCTACGCAGATGGAATGTACATGATGGAAGTTGATAGGGTTCTAAGGCCTGGTGGCTACTGGGTGCTGTCTGGTCCTCCAATTAACTGGAAAGCGAACTACAAGGGTTGGCAACGCACAAAGGAGGATCTTGAGGCAGAGCAGAACAGAATAGAGGAAGTTGCTGACCTTCTATGTTGGGAAAAAATCTCAGAGAAGGGTGAGAGATGGCAATATGGAGAAAAAAAAGTGAATACGGAGTCTTGCCCTTCTAGGCAAGAAGAATCAACTGTGCAGATGTGTGAATCAACAAACCCAGATGATGTCTGGTATGCTGTTCCTGTAAACTTGTTAATAAGATCAATCATTTGAACAGAATGCTTTGGTTTTTATGATCCTTTTCTGTTCCAAACTCTTACAAACTACTGCTACTTCATCAGGTACAAGAAGATGAAGGCCTGTGTGACACCCCTTCCAGATGTAAAAGATGAAAGCGAAGTTGCTGGAGGAGCAATCAAACCCTTCCCAGCCAGGCTCAATGCAGTTCCTCCAAGAATTGCTAATGGTTTGATCCCAGGGGTTTCATCTCAGGACTTTCAGAAAGACAATAAAATGTGGACGAAGCATGTGAAGGCTTACAGCAATATAAACAAGTATCTGCTTACTGGTAGATACAGGAATATTATGGACATGAATTCAGGACTTGGGGGATTAAAACTGCAGCAATAGAGTCCCCAAAATCTTGGTTGATGAATGTTGTGCCGACCATCGCAAAGATGCCCACCCTGGGAGCTGTGTATGAGCGAGGATTGATCGGCATATATCATGACTGGTTTGGCATTTTACACTTGAATCGTGTGCTCAGAAAAGTAGTGTGCTAGTGATCATGAACTTACATTTTGACACTACCCTATTGCAGGTGTGAGGCTTTCTCTACTTATCCAAGGACATATGATCTTATCCATGCTAGTGGTCTTTTCACCTTGTATAAAAACAAGTAAGCTACTCTTGTCTTTTGTAGTTAATTCATAACTTGCATTGCCTGTGCTGATGTATTTTATCCATTGAAACTACCAACAGGTGCAGCATGGAAGACATTCTCCTGGAGATGGACCGCATCTTGAGGCCTGAAGGTGCTGTCATAATACGGGACGATGTTGACGTCCTGACCAAGGTGAACAGCCTCGCTCTGGGTATGAGGTGGAACACGAAGATGGTTGATCACGAGGACGGGCCCCTTGTGCGCGAGAAGATCTTATATGCAGTGAAGCAGTACTGGGTTGGTGGGAATCAGACGGCTGTAGCTTGAAGCAAGCATGTTTCTGGGGTTCTAACATGAGGAATTCCGCAACCAAACCTTACCCGACGAACAAAAATGAGCTTAGGAGTCATCCTGTGGCAAGGAAAATGGTCAGCCCTTGTAGGGGTAGCACTGAAGCAACCAGGATACCGTGCTTGCTGGTGATCGCTGCAACCACATAATGTCGGTAACAATTTTTGGAATTCTTCAGTGGTCGTGTACTCTATTCAAAAGCTTGTATCTTATAAAAAAAATTCTTTATGGGTGTAACTTGTTAAGTAGAGTAGCTTTATGTAAGCAAGAAATATTTTTTTGGACAACCAGGTCTATTTATGTACTCCTGAATGGTCCTGAAGAAAATTGCTGCTTATGGCTCTACTCTGTTCAAAAGCTTGTTTCTCGAAATTACTCCATTCCGAATCGTAAGCATCTAGAAAAGTCAGAATGACTTCATAATTTGGAATGAAATGGAGTAATAGCTTTATGTAAGCAAGTGCAGGTTTTTTGGACAATCCACAGGTCTATTCATGAAGAAAATGGGCTGCTTACGGCTCTACAATCGCAATCTGCAACATGTTGGCGCCAGGCCCAGACGTAATAAGTTCCAACTTCCAAGCCAGAATTTATTATTTTCTTACTCTATGGGCATGAGAGCTATTCGCTCTACCATACACACTTAGAAGAGAATTACAAGTTCACAGTACTTGACCTCCCGGGACAACCACCATCAAACATCAAAACGCCAAAAGCTCATCTCTGATCACTGCACTTCCTAGTAAGAATGTCCAATTATTACTTATTATACAGAGTACATCATCAATAAAACATCTCATTAAGCTGAAGCCAGTTTTGTACTGGTGAGATTTGGGTGAATTATTTGCAGCAAAAACATTTTCTGATATTTATTTTCACTTAAAGACGTCAGAATGATCTGGGAGTGGCTCTGGCAATTTCGCAATGAGCTCCTCCAGCCTCACAAAATTTTGTGTAAGACAGATTTATTCAAGTTTCCTGTTAGCAGTCCCTTGCAGGATTAACAATTCTCTTGGTGCCTTGCTGTGACGTGTTAATGAAGTAGAGTCAATGGAAGTCTGGCTGCCCAGTGGATGTGAGGCAGCGGTGCCACATTCTGCTGTTGGGGTTCACGTGCTTTGGTGTTGTAATGACCTCTGTGATGGGAAGGTAGACATAATGTGTGTTGCAAACACCTGACGTGATGCCACTGAACCCAGCAAATGCTCCATGGACCTAAAGGACATCCATACAATGTTCTTCTGTAAAATTCCTACTCTTGCATTGAAATGAATACTAACAAACAATGAAAAGAAATCAACTTACAGCATTTTGCCCAAGCACGGTGCAGAGAATAGCATCAGATGCATTTGCCCGACAGGCCCGAACCATATATGTTGGATCAATGTATTTTAGATCAGCAGGAACACCGATGTCCTTGAAATGCTTCTTGATCTGTAAGGTGATACAAATGCCACTGAATAATATGTAAAGTGGAAAAAGAATGTCCACAAAAATGCAACAAGAGCAAGGTTAGAGCACCATAAAGGGTCAACTCACATCGGTGTGACAGTTCAAAGAAGGAACACTCTCTCTATAGCAAACCAAGCAATTCTTTTACAGGTTCCTTTTTAGGTATGTGTAGGATACCAGAGTTACATAAACCATGTCCTGGTCAGGAATAGATAACTAACTAATAATATAATCTTGAATATGGTTCCACTTTGTAAATCTAGTATCAGATCTGTACATGGGAATCTTTGAGATTATGAAAAATGAAACTTGACAATAGAAATTCAGCATAAACCACACATATAATAGCCACACACAAAGCTCTTGATTCTAGCAGGTATACCAGGCAGGAAGCAAAACCTCAAATAGCACTCACAAAAAAACAGAGCCCCACCCGGCCAACCCCAACCAACCGATCTCACTGCCTGCAAGGCAGTGATCGTAAGGGGGGTTCGTCTATAGTTTCTTATGTAGTTTATATATCCTTATACTGACCTTCAAAGATGGCATATACAAAATCTAATTCAATGGGGGTTTAACAAGATATACCTTCTGCTGCATGTGGACACCAAAGTCACTAAGTATCACATTTCCTGAAGCATCAGTTGCATTTGATTTTTGCAGTAAATCCTGTCCCAAGAGTATAAAAATACATTTCCAATTTTCACTATTCACCCATGAAACTAGAGCATTAGAAACAGTCAAGAAGGATAAACTGTTTAGCCACTGCGCTGTCTTACCTGCCCTGCACCTTCAGCAACACAAACCACACAAAATCCCTTGGTATTAAGTAAATGCTCAAGGTGTCGCAAAGACACCATGTTCTCCATCAAGTGTGAAAGATACCTTCATTCATACGGTAAGCATTTGTCAGTACATGTGAATCAAAGACAATTTAGTCCATCATCTTAGCATTTAGAGTTTACAGACCTCAGGTATTAGGCAGACATCAATCTGTCCACTGGAAAGAGAAGCATGCATGGCTATGAATCCACTACTTCTTCCCATTAATTTTACCAACCCAATTCCATGGTATGCACTACGTGCCTATAAACACATAAGGAAGAAATCAAGTAAAGCAAGCACAGACTGTATGTAGAATTCAACTTCATTTCACTATCATTTTGAAATGCACTAACATTGAGAATCAAAGCCAACCTCTATATAGGCAGAATTGATAGCACGCTGGGCTTCTTCCACAGCTGTATCAAAACCAAACGTCTTATCCATAAAAAGTATATCATTATCAATTGTCTTTGGAACTGCTACAACTGAAACTTTCAGTTTTCTCTTTTCGACACTGCAAACCAGAAAAAAAAAAATATAGACATAAACAACAGAAGAAGAATAACACTTCATGGAACACACAATATGTGTTTTGAGTGTACTCCCTCCGGTTTGGTATTAGAAGTCGTTTTGGACAAGGTTTGGGTCAAACATTGGGAATATAAATCATCAATAACTTTTAATTTGTTGAGTTTGTAAATGTAAAAATTATATGAATAGATTTATATTAAAATATACTTTGATAAAAGTATACATATATCACATTTCTATAAATATTTTTATAATAACAAGAGGTCAAAGTTGTGTTTTGGAGACCGTGTCGCTGTCCTAAAAAACGACTTCTAATACCAAACCAGAGGGAGTAGATTCATTTACAACCTTCCTGAATCCTACTAATGTAGCATACAGAACGGAAGATATATTTAGTATAAGGAAGTTGTGAAAATACACCCGCTTCTTAAATTTAAAAAGTTGGGTTCAAAACTTATTTTTTAAATTTAAAATTCAATAAACTTGCTAACTTTAACTTGAAAAGGCAAAACATTTGCCCGCGTAGTCACCCAGACATTTGCATATAGTTAATATCGGTAGTAATTGGGTAATACTCCTCTGTTATAAATTATAAGACGTTTTGGCTTATTGCATACATTGTTTTTACAGTGTGTATCTAAGTGCATAGCAAAAGCTATGTATCTAGAAAGCGAAAAACGTCTTATAGTTTGAAATGAAGGGAGTACATATGAATCTGATTACTGCGCTATAGTGAAATGAACTAAATTTACCACATCCAAACATGCCCCAAAGTCCTAAAAGTGTGAAATAGAAGAGAGAGCTATACCTCCTCATGAATAGCATTAGCTCCTGCATGGCTACCATTTCCACCAATTACAAACAGCATGTCAATTCTTCTGGCCTACAAATATAAGATAATAGTGTAAACAATATTGAAATTGCAACATGGAATATGGTGACTTCCATTTCAGGTTGCTTACCTGTATACTATCTACAATTTCACTAGTTTTAGCTCCTCCCCACGAGAGACTCCTAAGAAACTTCCTCCAGAAAGATTTATGTTTTCCACCACATCACGAAAAGCTGAAGATTCTCACCACAATGATTCAACAACGCCATGAACTATTTAGCATCTGGGATAGAAAAGCATCCTTACCGCATTTCTTTTAAGCCTTTCTCAAAAAATCCACGATAACCAAATGGGATTCCAACAATATTCTTCACCCCATAAGTCTCCAAGGTAAATACTATCTGGAAATATAAATAAATATAGTCAAATACCACCTACGGCTCTGGTTATTATATTCAGCCATTACTTGAAAGTGAGGGATTCCACAATTCAAAAAAAACATCCACATGTTCAATGTATAAGCATTAAAACATAGCATACTAAGTTACACTAAGCCTCCCACTTTTCACGCTAGCTCTGGTCAAATGCATTATCATAACCCATAAAACGTATCTTGCTCCTAACATGGTCAATACTTCTGTAGCCTTCGCGAGGTGTATGTGATCCATAAATGTCTGGTGCAATATTTCATCAAGAACTGAGCATATTGAGAATGCAAATGGTGCAAAATCAATTGAGCAACACTATAAAACAATTATACCTGTCTAATGACATCATTTAAACCAGGGCAGAGTCCTCCACAGGTAACAATGGCAGCCTTTACTTCTTCAGGTTCGAAATATATCTCCTTACGAGGACCTGCACGATGAACCCTATAGAAAGCAACTATCACTTATCCATTTCTCATTCTTAAAATTAAACAAATTTCTTAAGTGATAGAAGAGTTTCTAGTAATTCAGTAACAGGAGAGCTTGGCAGTAAGGGTGAAACATATTCTAAAACAAAGAAACAAGAAAATAACACTGTATGATTAGCCAGACCAGCGAAAAAGGGCCTCTAGCTGAGTTGGTTAGGTGGTCTGAATAGCACTCCTCAGGCTGGGGTTAAAAATAAAAATCCCCTTGTCTGTCTGTCCCAGGCCAAAGCATAGGTCTAAGGCCCGGCCCTGGTTATGGTCATTCTCATATGGGTTACAGTACCGCTATGCATGGGTGGGGCAGGGGCTCAGGGGGTTTTTCTCAACCTGCCTGAGAAGGTCTTCTTCTTAATGCAATACCTGGGGAGTCTTACTCTTACATCCCACAGGCCGAAGTTTTTTTTTATTAGCCAGACCAAATAATAAGAATATAGACACTATCAATCGTTCTCTAGTAGGTATTACTCATGATATGCTGAGAGGTTCGGGGAAACATTCATACTTTTAGCATAAAAACGTGAATCACCTCCTCCAAAAGAACGAAAAATAACTAATGTGCTGCGTGAGATCATACCAGTGTTCCACCCAGCTACAATCAGGATCAATGCACTCAGCTCCAGCAGAAGTAGGAGAGGCATACTTTATCACCTAAATAAACACACTATGATAAGTGATAAATTCAGCAGTAAGAAAAAATAAAGCCTCTTCTCGAGACCATGCCTCGTTATATTATATATATGCATTTATCTTATACTTGTCATATGTGCTCAATATTGACCTTCAGAAGGGCTCTATCACTCTTATTTACATAACCGTTCCACATATCAGCTGATGAGCCATCACCATCACCATCACCCAGGGGAATTCTGCCATAAAAAATTAATGGATGTTGCAAT
The DNA here is from genome assembly GCA_015847255.1 of Hyparrhenia diplandra. NCBI lineage: Eukaryota > Viridiplantae > Streptophyta > Magnoliopsida > Poales > Poaceae > Hyparrhenia > Hyparrhenia diplandra. Next base: position 44,475 of record JADLZK010011355.1, on the reverse strand, counting down.
CAAAGCAGCCAGCTGCAGTTCATCGTTTTAGATATCAAAACCAGTTAATGTCAAAGGAAGATATAGCATACAGGAATGAACCTGTTTTTCTTCAAAGAGAATGTAGTTCGTCTTGGCTCCAAATCATATATATCAGTGATGTGTGGCAAACTAAAAACGCCTGCTCCAGTCTTCCTGGTACTTTTGCTTCCAAGAAGGATCAGTGAAATCTAGGTCTAGCTTTCCTGATATAGCTGCCACACGCAATATTGCAAATTTTTCTCTGCACTTTTGCCAGCTTAACTGAGTGAAACCATATTGACACCGACCCTTTGTTGGTCTCAGACAATCTTGCTGTGCGGTAGAACTTGTACTTGCTTTGAAAGCAACAGCCATACCAGACAAGGTCATAAAAAGATTATAGTGGGCCTGCTAATCTGCAGCAGGAATTCAGTAAGATAATAATGCTAATATCCTATAAGAACAGCCACAATTTGAATTTGGTATGTGGATACTAACTCAAATTGCATCGCATTGCGAAAAACTAAATTACTAGAAGCACCCCACATTCAGACATTCTACCTAATGAAGACTAACTAAAGAAATTTGCAGATGGATCAAGCAAAGCTTGGCACTGGCTCATTTTTTACTTCATAATCAGCTGTGTTCAGTATGTTGGCACCGTACAGTGTAAAACCTGCATTACCGAATGCATTGGTAATTTACAAAACTGAAAACACCAGAATATAGTTAGATGAACTGCTAGCTGTCTCTGGCTGACTAAATGTAATTAGCAACAAGATCTAGCTCCAGTTCAATCTATTTGGAAATGCACCCAATAATCTGTAAAGGCATAAACTCATGGAGGCCGAAACAAGCCGAAATTTACACTATGCATGAAAGGCTTACTGAAGCAAATGGAATCTAAATAAACTGGCTGTCCTAACAGAACAGCAAACAGCACATATAACAATCCAAAAGTCAAATTCGAGAAGCAGGAGGCCGACGACTTGCTTGAATCGAACCGCTGGTAACATACATTTCCGTCCTAATCAACCAACACGAGCTTGAATCACAAACACACACACACACACACACAACCCTGACAGCGTCGTTCAAACAGAGCACGAGCATTGCAGCTGATCCGCTAGAGAAACCAGCATACAACCCTGCGGAATCCATGCACTGGGCGACACCTAACCGCCCGAGTAGATGGATCTCCGCGGACCGGGGAGCAAAAGCGGAGAGAGATCGATCCCGCCCGCGGAAACGCAGCGCAGGAGATGGATGGAGTGGGGAGGGCAAGGGACTAAGGGAGGGGAGGCGGCGGCCTACCTGCGGCTTTCGACGGCGAGAGGAGATGCGGGATTCAACCTGGAGTGCGTGCGCTCTGCTCCGGCCTCCGGCCTTGGATTCGGTGCGTTTGTTCTTCGTCGCGTCGGCGTGGTTGATCGATCGGTTCGAGTAGTTTGACGACCCACCACCCCCTGGCGCGGCGGAGAAGCAGAGGCAGTGGAGGCGGCCAGGTTTGGGGGTTTTTTTTTCCACGTGGCGCGGAGGAGTGTGGAAGGGAGCGAACTGCGTGGGCGTGGTGTACGGACTATCGGGCCCCAGAGGGCAGAGGTACATAACTCCACTGCCATTCGACCCGATCCGTCCGAGAAAATCCTGATCTGACAGTAACTCGGGTCAGAAAAAAAAAAGAAAGTTTACAAGATTTTGAAAAATAGTTGCACCTGCAATTGTATTGGATCATCATCATCATATCATACTATCGAAACCAAAAATTTTGACCAAACCATTTTTTCTAGCCCGGTCGGATGTGATGTTCGAAAACTACATCAGCAGTTTTGGCCCAGAAAGGATATTATGCAAAGCTTTTGTGTGCGGCCCACCCTAATGCGGGCTCTTTGGGCTCGGAGGAATGCACGCGCGCGCCTGATCTCATCACAGCTCATGCGCACCTCACCCGCTCGCTATTTCTCACCCAAAAAAACAAAAAAAACTCCCCAGGTTCGCTTGCCAGACGGAGACGCAGACATGGACAGAGACCCCTCTTGTCTCCCGCTCCACACTTGACCTCCGTCGCTGTCTCAGATCCGCAAGTTCACTGAGAGACGGCGACGCGTGCAATCTCTGGGTTTACAAACGCACGCACTGGCGTCCCGGATACATAGATGGCTGCCCGAACAAGCCAGCAAGTAGCAACTTGTCGTAACCGTAAGTCCATAACCCCTCTGACGCGGCAGCTTAAATCTTGCACTGACCTGCTGTCCCCTCCGCCCGCCGCACGCCGCTGAACGGCGCGGGGAGTTGCCAGCGACGACGTATGGCCGGGCAGCGGCTGAGGCCGGAGAGAGAGAGGAGACTTTGCCGAGCGGGTCTTGGCACTTTGGCAGGCATTCGTCGTACGTAATCACGACCGACCGGTGGCGATATTGATCGATGTGGCTTTCGCTCTAACCAAGTGGTGGTGGACGACTGGACGCCGCTGATGATCGCCGAGACTTTTGGCTAACTAATGGCATGATGATTAGGACGGCCTGCAAGGCTGCAATCCAAATCGAATTAATCACTAGCTGCTGAGTACTGAGTTGGTCTGGCCAGTGCTAGCTGCTCCACTGAACGGTCGTTAATTAACCGGTATTTGATCTTGGTTGCTTCTAGATTACTTTTGTGGGTGAGCGGGCGGGTTATCCCTGCACAAAATGACATCACGATGGCACCATCAGACGCAGTGGGCCTAAACTTGAAAGCTACCACGGATGGACGACGCGTCGATCCATCGGTGTCCAGTGTCAATAGCAGGGGCAGCAGCTCACGCAATGGCAACCGGAGTGAACACAAGCACTGGACTGAACACGGCCGGGCTGGAGCATTTCCATTTCCATCTCTTGAATGCAAAGTCTACAGAGCGGTTGATTGGTTACCAATTATATAGCCATAGAAAGGAGCAACTCGATCGGTGTTTGTTATCGATACTCGACCTAGCTAGGAAAAGAAATTTGTGTGCAAGCCAAGCACATCTATACCTAATCATAAGTACACTATATCTGATTTTGTAGAACTTTATCTCGCAACATGCTGTGTGAATCTGTATCATTCATTAGATCATTACTTGTCACAATCACGAAGTTTCTGTTGTACAAGGTTTGCTCTGTTTTCAGTGTCGTTGCTTATCTTTCTTCTTTTCAGCATTTCAGCAAAGGCCAAAGGGGGCAAAGGGAGGGTAGATGAAACGCGCACTAGTACTAGATCCACCACTTGCTTTTGTGCATGACGAAAACAAGAATTCTTTACGAAGAACTGGATGGCGTAAAGGGATTACTTTAGGACGAACGTGCCAAGAAGCAGAAGATGCTTCTCTGGCATGCTGATTGCAGATGCATCATCATGGATATCCTGGGATATTTTCATCAGCTCGATCGTCAAAAAAGAGTGGAATGGCAGTCATCATGAGTACTTTCACTCCTAATCAGACGCAGGACCAAAACACTCCAAGCAACAGGGGGGAGCAGATCAGATCAGTTCAGGGTCGCCGTTTGCGATTGTTATCATTCCATCAGCTCAGCTGGTGGGAAAAGCAGAAGCATCGGTCTAAAAGCTATCTTGCACGCTTGGATTCGGATTATTATCACCACAAACACCACCGAAAATCCCGATTAGTCAATGCTTTACGGCCGCGTGGTCGGCCTCCTTTTTGGTTAGTGATGTAGTATTTCTTTTTGCCGAAAAGAAATACAAAACCATGATCAACCAATGTTTATTTTTGTGGTGTTTCTCGTGAGATGGTTATTCCTCGAAAAGTATGATGGTATTGATGTATTTCCACTGAACAGAACAATATTTCTTATTGATGTATGTCACGACCCGAGAAATAGGGCCGGGAGGGGCGGGTCCAATCGGCCCAAGGGGCGCCGGCGCCCCCACGGGCTTTTGCGCATACGCCCCCCCCGCCGTCCCTCCCTTCCGCGGATTCTTCGGCAACTAATTCGGAGAAAAGGAGGAAAATATCTAGGATTATCTTTAGGTGTTTTGGTGTGCAAGGGGCTATCTCATCTATAAGGGAGACCCTTATTAGGAAATAAATAAATAGGACATGCTTGTAAAAGGTATTCAATCTATAAGAAAACATTTAGAGAGATTGCTTGAGATACAAGTCCCAATAGCCGGGGCTATATAAGTAAAGTGCATAATCTTTTCGAAAACAAGCAAATAAAGAAATTTTATCCCAATCTCTCCGCTCTCCTCTCCCTCGCCGCGCCCCCGCCCGCCCGGCCGCGCCGCCGCCGCCCCAGGCCCGGCGCCTTGCTATCCGCCCGCCGCCGGCGCCCGCCCGCCGCCGCCCTTCGCCACCACCACCACCATCGCGCCATCCGCCTCTCCTTCCTCAATCTTCCCAATTCACGTGTCGGTTCGGCCCAATCTGGAACCCCGTATCAGGAGACCACTACGATCCACCCACCACCATGGATGCCAAATCCAAGACGCTGGCGAAGAACTTGACGGGCGAGGTCGCCAAGATCCACGCCCGGGATGGACCAGCTTCGATGATAGGATCTCCATCTTCACCGCAATGATGCTGCGAGCTCAAACACCGCCAACAACTCCGTGAAGCCGAGATCGAGATGCGGGCAATGTTCGAGGCGGCGGCCCAGTGACTTCATCAAGAGACGGATGATGGCAAGCGGAACTAAGGACAATCAGGTCACCGCGGTGATCGACAAATCGATGAAGTGCTACTTAAAGCCTGGCCCGCCCGGCAAGCCCCGTCCTCGGCGGCGCATGTGCCCCCCTCCACCTCCCGGTCGACACCTTCCTGTGTCTCGCTCCCGCCCGGCTAAAGCTGTCCTTCCCCACCTATGATGGCAAAGAAGATCCCCTTCCATGGATCAACCGCCGCGAGCAATTCTTCGAGGGGGACAAGGATACGCCCGACCCGCAGCAAGTCCAGTACGCCTCCTATCATCTCACAAGAGGAGCACGGCAATGGTACATGAGGTTGTCATAGGGAGAAACCGGTGGCGGTGGGCAAGCTTCGCCCAATACGTCAACGGCGCTTTGGCCCAGGTGAGCGGCGAAATCCAGTGGGTGGTGGCATCACTAAGGAAGACAGGCACGGTTGATGAGTACACGGGCGGTTCGGCACACGTGGCCCGCGCGAGGCCACCTCGGCGACAAGCGGCGGTGAACATCTACGGCCCGGCTTGGGCGAACCGCTCAAGACGGACGTCGAGATGCAAAATCCCAAGGACATGGAGGCTGCCATGTCTCTCGCCCGGGCGTACGGCGGCGCCTCGCCATCCTCTACAATCTTGGCAAACCGGCCTGAGGGCGAAGGCCGGGCGCCCAAGGCCTGGCTGCCGCCCCCCAGCCCCCTCCACAGCGGCACCTACACGGCCGTTCAAGCGGTGACACGAGAGGAGATGACGGAGCGACGCAAAAGCTGGTCTACGCTTCAAGCGCGTGACGAGCCGTTCTCACGGGGTCACAAGTGCAAGCATCTCTTCGACATCCGCGATCTTCAATGACTACACCGGCGACATGACAAATGCCCCACTAGCGGGCGTCAAAGAGAGCCCGCCGATCTGAAGGTCCTCAATGGGGACCCCAACTCCCCCGTGCGTGGTGCTCATTCTCTCTACCTCGTCGGTATGATCACCGAGAGCGGCGTCAACATCATCGTCGACTCGAGAGCAACGCACAACTACATCGACCCCGCGTGGTGACCCGGCGAGGCCTCGGACTTCGGCCGGTGTGTGCGATCACCACGCACCGGCGCCGCGTCTACATGCCACGCCGCCACCTTCGGCGTGCCACTACGCCTCGGCGCCCGGCACCTTTGACATCGGCGCCTACGTCATGCCACCGGGCGCCGTGGCGTCATCCTAATGCACGGCGGCAAGCTGGGGCGTGGCGTGGGACCGCGCAACCCACGAGCTGCGGTACTACCGGGAGGGTCGCGGACCCACGTTCACCTCCGGCTCCACCCCCTCGGCCCCTTGGGCGCCCGCCCCTGGCCTCCTCCGATCGCATCTTCGCTGGCATCCGTGCGCTGCGACTCGGCTTTTTCAGGAAACGTTCGAGGCATGCGGCGCCTTGGACCTCTATGACACATCCGCCGAGGGTCTTCGTCCGGCTACGCCCGGGCTACATTGGAGGATCGGCACCTCGCGCCGCGATCGCCCTCGGCGTCACCACGGCGGCGTATTTGCTCCGGCTTGGACACTCGAAGATGGCCTCCTCCTCTTCGACGGCGCTTCTACCTTACGTAAGGTCTTAGATGGCTAGGGGGGGGGATAGCCTATAAAAAATTTTCTACAAACTCAACTAAACAAACCGATTAGTATAAAACACGATGTAAAGCGGTTTGCACTAGCTCTAGTGGTCTTGCAAGCCTTCTAGTGACAAGACTAAATATATCTATGATCTCTAATCCACACAAAGTCTATGTCACTACTCTAGCTAATGAGCAATCCTAATATGGTCCTTATGCTAGCAAGAACAACTACACAAAGCAAGTGCTAGCTCTACTCAAGGTAAACTAGAAAAGTAATGCAAGAGTGAGAAGCTTGTTATACCAACGTGTAGATGATGTCAACCAATCACCGGAAGAAGAAAAGCTATCAATCACAAGAAGGTGATGATCCACACACGAGACAATGAACAAGTTGATTTGTTCACCCGGAGTTCACTTGTACACCGACAAGCTAGTCTCGGTTGTGCCGACCAACACAAGGATGGTGTTTGAGCTAGGCGGTGCCCTTGCTAGCCTCAACACACCACTCAACAAGTGTGGTACCCAAGACACGAGCAATGTATTCCTTGCACTTTGTCTTCCCGACGAGGAGTGCGTGATCCTCTCACAATTTCACCGGAGGTGGCCAAGAAACAATCACCAAATCTTGCCAACGCCTCCACCAAGTCACCAAACCGGCTAGGAGCGGTGTCTCAAGAGAAACGGGGAAACCCACCGGCTCACAACGATCCCCAAAGTGCCTCTAGATGCAAGAACACAAAGCAAATGCACTTGGATCACCTCTTCTCTCAAGAATGGAGCTCACAAGCAAGAATGAGAGTGAGAGGGAGTTGTTGCTCAGCTCTAGGATGTTAGGAGTGATTCAAATGACCAAGAGGGAGGCAAAAGAGGCAGCCAAGGGGGTATAAATACCCCACACCACAAAATGTGGCCGTTGGGAGGAAACCCACGGTTTTAGCGGCTGACCGACGCCTTGACCCGGACTCACCCGGTGAGTCCGGTTGGTGGGTCCGATCACAACCGACAACGCCCAAGCGATGGCTGGACCCCGGCCCGGCCAGGGTCCGTCAGCGCGTCCGGCCGGTGCTTCCGGTCAAGACCGAAGCATCCGGTCGATGCGTCCGATCGACCCTCGGCGAAACCCGGTTACACCCTTTACGTAATTCTGACGGACCCGCACACGGTGCGTCCGGTCGAAGCCCTCGCTTCCGGTCGGTGCGTCCGGTCACCCTGAGCTGCGATTTCTTCGTCGTTTCGTCGTCGTTTCTTCGCCTTTGCTCCAAACCGACTTCCGTCACTTGTTTCTTGTTGCCGACACGTCGAAGAACACCTCGACACCATGTGTTAGCATTTTCAAAACATTTTACCAAGGACGGAGTTAGCTCTTTAGGTTAGAATGAATGCATATGAATTTTGAACCTAAAGGCACATGAGGACCGATATGTACGATAAGTTTCCCCTCTTTATAGTACGGCTTATCGATCCTATAATCACCCACACCCTCTATGGTGTCTTGGGTGTGAAATCAAAAACCCTATGGTTATACCTTTGCCTTGGGGTCAATTGATCTCGAAACTCCACCAAGTTGCATGCTTGATCATCTTTTGGATCACCTCGATCCATCCTTCATGATCACAAAGCACCAACTCGGCACGACCAATCTCCAATCTAATCAAACACTTAGCATCGAGAGATTAGTCCTTAGGTGTCACTAATTAGCCAAAACCAAACTAGAGATCTTCACCTTCCGGCCTCCTCTCCACTCTTGCCGGGACTTGCGGGAGGCCTTGCCCCGGGGGCGGAGTTCGCAGGGACGAACTTCCTCGCCTTGGGAGCCTACACGTAGAGCCAACTTCAGGCCACCGCCGCCATACTCTTGGGCGGCATATGGCGCGGCGCCACCACGTCGGCCCGGCCAGGTCGTCTTCCTCGGCGGCATGGATCGCCTCTTCCTCACCGTCGACAATGTCCACATCGGCTATGATCCGAGAGGGGCGCTCACTAGCTCGCCCTCCCTGCTTCGACGTCGGCTCCTTCATGTATGCGGTGCGATGTTGAACTTGGGCACTACTCCTCCTACTCGCCGCGACATCACTATCTCGGCGTCTACTTCCGCTCTTCATCAACGCTCCACCCAATGGCGTTTCTTGTTCTGGAGAGCCCCACGCGACATGGTGCATCGGCACCTAGATGTGGGCGTTCAAGGGAACTCCTACCGGCGGCCCGTCGTCGGGCGACTTCCACGGATGTCGCGGTCCACCGCTACATCCTCCACGGCTACATCGGCAACCTTCACTATCTCCACGGAGTTTGATCCCAAGTGAACCGGGGGACAACATGATCCTCGGGAACCCGATGCGGGGCGACTCATGCTACAGTCGAGCTCATTGTTCGAGGCGGCCGATCTCCACCCAGTGTCACCGAATGGACTTTCATCCAGCCCGGCGGGGCCGGGTCGGAGAAGGGGGGGAGATGTCACGACCCGGGAAATAGGGCCCGGGAGGCCGGGCCCAATCGGCCCAGGGGGCGCCGGCGCCGCCCCACAGGCTTCTTGCGCGCCCGCCGCCGTCCCCTCCCTTCCGCGGATTCTTCGACAACTAATTCGGAGAAAAAGGAGGAAAATATCTAGGATTATCTTTAGGTGTTTTGGTGTGCAAGGGGCTATCTCATCTATAAGGGAGACCCTTATTAGAAAATAAATAAATAGGACATGCTTGTAAAAGGTATTCCAATCTATAAGAAAACATTTAGAGAGATTGCTTGAGATACAAGTCCCAATAGCGGGGGCTATATAAGTAAAGGTGCGTAATCTTTCGGGAAACAAGCAAATAAAGAAATTTTATCCCAATCTCTCCTCTCCTCTCCCTCGCCGCCCTCGCCCACGCCGGCCCGCCACGCCGGCGCTGCCTTTCGCCCCTTCCGCCGCCGCCCCGGCCCGCCGCCCGCCCGAGCCGGCCCGCCGCCGCCGCTCGCCACCACCACCACCATCGCCGCCATCCGCCTCTCCTTCCTCAATCTTCCCAATTCACGTGTCGGTTCCGCCCCAATCTAGCCGGACCGACAATGTATTTTTTAAATAAACTAGCTTAACATTGATCAAGTTTACAATGAATAATATTAACATTCCTGTCTAAAAAATGTATCATAATTTATTTAATGCTACTTATTTTATATCAAATAATATAACGCTTTTTATATAACCTTGATCAAACTTTAAATTGTTTGACTTCACGAAAAGTGTGGTTTTTTTTTTTATTGACAAGGAAAGTACTTTATAGTTTTTTCCCCACACAAGTCTACTCGTGAAGATTGGGGAAACTATTGGACTGTTGTGCGGGTTGTATTATGCTCCGCAAACTCCACCGTGAAGCAGATCCATAAAAAATTAGAGTTTATGGAGTAGTTCTTTAGGTGCTCTCACAACTCCACATTTTTTTCTTCGAACCAAGTGCATGGAGCTAAAACTATTTAGCTAAAAAAAATGTGGAGCCAAGCTATTCCAAACAAGTAGGAACTCCAGTTCGTTAGACCCGTAAACCAGAGGCTGAGCTGGATCATTATTTGCAACTAGCCAAGTGGAATTTTCTCAGAAAAAAAAAGCCAAATGGAATGGAGTGAGTTAATGAGTTTTCTGTATTTCAACTAACCCTATCTAGGGCTAGATCGGTAGCTGCATGCATGGGGACCAAGCTGCATTTGACCATGTTAAATTTGCGCCTATGGGACATGGTTGTTCTTGCCGCAAAGGGGATGACACGCTGTGCACGGCTGCTGCAGTTGCTGATAGAAAATTAAGTGCGGCGCTTAATTTGCACTCTGAGGAGGACTGAGGAGACCCCATGTGCATGCTCGTTGAAACTGAAAATTTTCAAAGCATTTTTCGTGCGCATACATGCTCCGCTGTCCTGGCCATCTAACCTCCGTATTATCCAAAACAGTAGTGTGGAGGACCAGTGAGTAGAGTGAGCAGCACAAATCCCCAAAAAGCTTTCAACGGTGAAGAAAGAGCAAGTATGTACATGCTGCAATACATTTTTGAAAATCTTTAATTTCCTAGGAGAGAGCTCTCATAACATATGGTGGTTGATTTCTTTCAAATAAAAGACGGTGGTTGACTCCTGGTTGTGGTAGTATACACCATGTTCCAGTTATAGATTTTCCATGCGGCCCCGACCGATGGCCCGGCCCAAGCACGCCCCGCCCGGACGCCTTAGCGGGCCCCAGCCAGCTGGCGGCACGGGCGCCCGATCGACTTTGGCTGACCCCGTGCATCGTGGCCCGGCACGGACACGGCCCGTTATTTTCCTTTAGCCCAACAAAGACATGTCATATATTTCCTTTTTGCCCAACAAATCCCCATCTCCTCACTCTTATCCCCCTCGATTCCCCGGGCATGCGCTGCTTGGCCTCTACTCGCTCGCGGTGGCCTCCCCTCCCCCTCCCCCCCCCTCCTCACGTCGCACCCGCGCCCCTTCCCCATCCCTCGTGTCGGCGTGGAGGAGCCCAAGCGGCCCGGTGCAGCCCACGCCGGCTCCCATCCTCTACCGGCCGGTGACGCTTCTTTGGTGCACACGGAGGAGGCTGAAGGGGCGGAGTGCGCTGGGCGGAGGAGGCGGCGGCGGCGGCGCGGAAGGTGGCGGCGGCGCCGCTTGAGCCCTCGGCGACGCCTTGGCGAGATTGACCCGGCAAGCTCCCGGCGACTCCCCCAACCCGCAAGCTCCAGCGGCTCCCCTCCCTCAGTAGTCCCGTGGGCGCCTCTGGCGGCCAGCGAGGCTTCGGCGACAACTTGTTCGATGGTTCCCCTCTCGTCGGGCTGGCGGCTTGCACGGCTGCTCAGATGCACGGCCTGCCGGCCCACCCCAAGGCCCGACGGGGCGTGCTTGGGCCTATGGTCAAGCACAAGGCCCGTTGAGGCACGGTGGCCGGCGGCGATGCTTGGGCCGGTGCATGGTTTACCGGCACATTAAGTGGTAGCGGCGTTCCGAGGCGACGGGCGCCTATGGTGACCGAGAATCTCGCGATATCGGGCCGGGTGCTCATAGGGGTAGGGTTTGCGTGAAATGTGTTCATAGGGATGAATGTGGTGCATACTATCTCTCATCTCCTCACAAGTGTGAGTACAAAATAATCAAAAGCTTGTACTCTTACTCTGTCTACCTTGGCTGATATGTAAATAGTTAGGCCGATATAGATGCATATAAAAAAATGCGATCGAGAGGGCCGATCGTGGAAAAATACCCTTAGCCTAAATTCGCTCCAAGCCTCAGGAGTGTTAGGTTGGTTGGGGTAAACCAACCCAACCCAACATACTTTGACGATATAGATGCATATGGTTGGATCATGACGAAGTAGGTAACGTGGAATCCATCCACACATGTATGCACTCAAATTTTGCCCCGATATAGCTGATATCTTATTTGTTTTCACATTTTACTGTGGATTTCATTCAGACATGGATAATCGTACGATAAAGACACAAATGTGAATTGATCCAGCCACGAATATCCAATAAATTATGCATCAGGTATGAAACAAGGCACACGTAAACACTATCGGTCATGGATATTTCTTTGGACGTTGAGTACAAGTAATAACATCCACATGTATACAACAAATGTGTAATATAATCAATGCAAGCTATACAAGTCCAAACGTACGGTTACGGATACTATCAGGAGATTCAGGACATATCCAAATTAAGTACTCCCAGATATTCGATGTTATAGATATATCTGAGACCGATATTCGACGTGTTTTAAATATTGTTAATTAGCGAGATTAAAAGAACATCTAATCGGTGTCCAATTCTCTTCGGACAGTTCGGTAGATATCTCTGCCCCTGTACCTCGACGGCCGACGCACGAGCTTAGCTGTCCGCCTGTCCGCTTGCTCGCGGCTTATGGCAACCGCAGACCCCATCCCCAGCCTGCTGGCTCTGTCTGTCCCCATTCACTTCACTCGCCTTCGCCTCGAGTGGCAGGTCAAGAAGGGCAGGACGCCAGCCAGCCAACCGAGGGATCAACGCAGGCCTGCAGCCTCCGTTTCTCTACATATACCCGTGGTCTGCGCCTCTTCGGACAGGGCAGTCGTCGGTTAGAGCATTGCTTCCGTGTGGAGTGGTCTGGCTGGGTAGAGCTCGGTTCGTCTTGGAGCGGAGAGAGAGACCGAAAGAGGGAGCCAGCAGCACCCAGCAGCTAGCGATGGCGGGCGGCGGTGTGGCGGCGCTGGGCGTCAAGACGGAGCGCGCAGCGCAGTACAAGGGCCGCATGACGCTCGCCGTCGCCATGACCTGCCTCGTCGCCGCCGTCGGTGGCGCCATCTTCGGCTACGACATCGGCATCTCCGGTACGCCCGCTCCTCTCGTTTTGCGTACGCGACGCGCTCTGCTTCCACCTCCATCCCGTGCCGTGTCCGTGTAATTCTCATCCATATGCGCGCGGGCAAACAAACAAAGCCGCCCGCCGTGGCCGACGATCGCCGACGATAGCTTGCGCCAGCGCCAGCCAGCCAGCCAGCCACTCGTTTCGGTTTGAAGGCGCCGTGCGTGACGCCGCCGGCGTGGCCCCGCTAGGATTTGGCCGCTCTAGACTGTAGTCATGCCGCCAACCGCCCAGCCGCAGGCCCACACAGACAGCAGCAGCTAGCTAGCGAGGTGTTCGTCGCGTTCCCGCAAACATTTCGGCACGTACACATCACTGATCACTGTACTACTGTATGACACATCATACACATGGAATCAATCGGGCCTTTTGGAAAGCTGGAGATTTCGTGGTATCTCCCGACGACACGCCTTTTCCCCTACCAAAGCCAAGGCCGTGTGATTGGTCGGCCGTGTGATTGGTCTGGTAGGACGACGATTGCTGGTGTAGTGGGGGCTCAAGCTGAACTGAATCCACCCGTCTCCACCATAGTAGCCGAATTTTGGTCGGGTTCGAGCCAGCAACAAAAAGCCTTCTGTGATTTCGAAGCACGGCACGGCACGCGCGCGGACGCCACAAAGCTTGCAGTCAGAGCTGGCGGCGCCGCGTGTTTTCTGCTTCGGCGCCTGTACGTCGTCGCTGGCTGCAGCCGCTGAATCTCCTCTTTTCTTCCCTTGCTCATCAGCGCTCTGTTCTGTGCGCGCTCCATTCTGACTTGGACGAGTGATCGGTTTCAGTTCGTGGTCATTGAACGCTCCACGCCTCTGCCGATCCAAGCTGCTGAATAGTTTCAGGGCCAAATCTTCGCCTCGGTACAGGTCGTCAGAGAGACACGATGACCGGAACCGGACGTCGAGATCAACTACTGGCTCCACTTGATGTCAGTCAGTACGTACTCGTTAGACAAATTCCACGACGGCATAGTTGCAGACTCTTTGTTAATGAGCAGGTAATGCACGGCAGGGACCATGAAAAAGACGCAGTAAAAACACCCGCGTGTGGTGTGACGAGTATTTTGGAGGGAGTGGACTAGTGGTTGCGGAGTCCACTGACCGTGGCCTATGCCGCACGAGAAGAAAAAAAAAAAATTCCAAATTTATAGCACGTCGGTAGTTCGTTTGACTTTTTTTTTATCACAGCTTTAGTCACTTGTCTTATTCAAAAATTATTTTAAAATATTAACTGCTAGAGTAAGAGTTAATATACTTTTTTTTTTTTCTAGCAGTCTTTAATACCTTTTTTTTAACGTCAATATTTTTCTCATCTTCCCTAGAATAAAGTGTGAGTTGCATCTGCCCTAGTACCATGCATGAGAACCATCCCAATCATCTTTTTCCCTACACACATGTGGAGCCCATCTCTTATAAGAGTATTAAAAAAGATAAGATATGTTGGGTACTGACTGTTGTAGCAATTCTCCCAATATTCATAAAAACAACATTAGTCAACCTACTACAACATATTAAGATATATCCTTAACAATATATAAGACAACAACTAGCTCTTACATGACATTTCACTATCAACTCATTACGTGGGCTCTAGGTATAAGTGGTATTTATTCTACATATTCCTTGCATCTCCCCTTCTTTATGAGCAGACTCACAAATGATATCGTATTTTATAGTTTTCTCTCTTTTCTGTCTTCTGCCTTCCACGTAAACGAAATGTTAATCTGGATTCCTACGACCTAGCTAAAGTGACATTATTGAAAATACCATTAGTAATAAACTATTGGAAGGAAGACTAGTGGAGTGGAGATGCTCTAGGAAGTAAGTATAACTCCCTCATCGGTTCCATCAAGATGTATCTGATGTTTGGTTCAAACCCTATACCATTACCAACTCTGAAAGGTGGTCATGCTAGTGATTGAGTGGTTGTATAGCTTTGTAAAACTATCTTGTTTGATTAAGTTTATATAAGATAAAGTATTCATGAGTACTAAATAAGTATTACTAAACTTAACATATTTGCCAAAATTTATATTTCCATCACAAATATCCATAGTTTCCATGACAAATTTTGTAAAATCTATAATAATAATCTCATTTACAATGACAGGTTTCTTCTAGTATGAAGAGGGTATTAGAAGTATATATATTGTATTCGCAAGTCAAACCAAAAGTGATGTGCAACACCCGGTTGACACGATGATAACTACTAGCACTATATAATATATTATCCTAAACTAAAGCTGGCTTTGTTTAACAAATGACAATATGACCACTTGATATTATCTTCAACTACGTAGTAGAGATCATCAGTGTTGAAAATAATTGAAAAAGTACTTACATCCTTCCCCGGTCCAAGGATTCCCTAAACTATTTCCAAAACAAAAGGGATTCCCTAAAATAGGCCTTGTTTAATTAGTTCAAAAAAATGAACCCAAAAAGTGTTACATTACCCGTCACATCAAATCTTTTGACGCAAAGCATAGAATATTAAATGTAGGTAAAAAATATTAATTGCACAATTTGGCTAGAAAGTGTGAGACAAATATTTTTTTGTCTAGTTAGTTCATGTTGGGATAATAATTACCAAATACAAAACGAAAAATGCTACAATAGCCAAACCTAAATTATTTCACCAACTAAATATGCCCATAGTTCGCTCTTGTAACTGTTGGCTTTTCCAAAAAAAAAAAAAAATGACCGGAACATCCCATTGTGTCTCATCATGGCTAAAAGTGTGGATGATGTTTTTTTTTTCAAAAATGTTAATGTGTTGGCCTATGGTAACAAGTATGGAAAAAAACTGCGAAACTAGTACGGAGTGTTTTCAAACAAACCTATGAAATAGATTTTTCGTGTTTGCAAACTAAACATTTTTTAAAAAAAAAAAAAAAAAAAACACAATGCTGCAGGAGAATTCCACGCACTATTGTTGTGCTACTAGTTGAGTTGATCGGGTGAACACTCTTTAAGTCGTGCCACTGTTAGAATTTCAGATGCCATCATCACAACAAATTGTACTGTGTTTGTACTTTTGAAATCTGTCTGAAGTCCCAATATTTCACAATGGTTTATCTCCTGGTATGTTCTGCCAAATTCTGACTGACGGAATGCTGCAGGAGGCGTGACATCCATGGACCCATTTCTGGAGAAATTCTTCCCGGTGGTGTTCCACAGGAAGAACTCCGGCGGGAAGAACAACTACTGCAAGTACGACAACCAGGGGCTCGCGGCCTTCACGTCGTCACTCTACCTCGCCGGCCTGGTGGCCTCCCTCGTCGCGTCCCCCGTGACGAGGAACTACGGGCGCAAAGCCAGCATCGTGTGCGGCGGCGTGAGCTTCCTGATCGGCGCGGTCCTGAACGTGGCCGCGGTGAACCTGGCCATGCTCATCCTCGGGCGCATCATGCTCGGCGTCGGCATCGGCTTCGGCAACCAGGCCGTGCCGCTGTACCTGTCGGAGATGGCGCCGGCGCACCTCCGGGGCGGTCTGAACATGATGTTCCAGCTCGCGACGACGCTGGGCATCTTCACGGCGAACCTGATCAACTACGGCACGCAGAACATCAAGCCGTGGGGGTGGCGGCTGTCGCTGGGCCTGGCGGCGGCGCCGGCGCTGCTGATGACGCTGGGCGGTCTGTTCCTCCCGGAGACGCCCAACAGCCTGATCGAGCGCGGGCGCGTGGAGGAGGGCCGGCGCGTGCTGGAGCGCATCCGGGGCACCGCCGACGTGGACGCCGAGTTCACGGACATGGTGGAGGCGAGCGAGCTGGCCAACACCATCGAGCACCCGTTCCGGAACATCCTGGAGCCGCGCAACCGGCCGCAGCTGGTGATGGCCGTGTGCATGCCGGCGTTCCAGATCCTGACGGGGATCAACTCCATCCTCTTCTACGCGCCGGTCCTGTTCCAGAGCATGGGCTTCGGCTCCAACGCGTCCCTCTACCTCCGTGTGCTCACCGGCGCCGTGCTCTTCTCCTCGACGCTCATCTCCATCGGCACCGTGGACCGCCTCGGCCGCCGGAAGCTCCTCATCAGCGGCGGGATCCAGATGATCGTCTGCCAGGTGAGATGCGACTGATCGACTGGGTTCTGGCCGAGCTCTTCTCTTCTTGGGACTAACGTACACGCAACGCAGGTGATCGTGGCGGTGATCCTGGGCGCCAAGTTCGGCGCGGACAAGCAGCTGTCGCGGAGCTACTCGATCGCGGTGGTGGTGGTGATCTGCCTGTTCGTGCTGGCGTTCGGGTGGTCGTGGGGCCCGCTGGGGTGGACGGTGCCGAGCGAGATCTTCCCGCTGGAGACGCGGTCGGCGGGGCAGAGCATCACGGTGGCCGTGAACCTGCTCTTCACCTTCGCCATCGCGCAGGCGTTCCTGTCGCTGCTGTGCGCCTTCAAGTTCGGCATCTTCCTCTTCTTCGCCGGGTGGATCACCGTCATGACCGCCTTCGTCTGCGTCTTCCTGCCGGAGACCAAGGGCGTGCCCATCGAGGAGATGGTGCTGCTCTGGCGGAAGCACTGGTTCTGGAAGAAGGTCATGCCGGCGGACATGCCGCTCGAGGATGGCTGGGGCGCGCCACCTGCCACCAAGTGAACAAGTGAACACTCTCAAGTGAAGCGTGCGTTCGTGCTTGGTTTCGTGGACAATTTTACAGCATTATAACTAAAAGAAAAACGAGGCACACATTGACATGTAGATGGATACCTATTCTTATTGTAATCTGTATGTAAGCAGGTTGTGTGATATGCGAATGAGATTCATAAATGCTTATTCATGATTCACAAAACAGAACAGATCAGGAATTTCATGGATTACAATGGTGACGTCCGTTTCAGGACGATCCTAAATATGTTCAGATGTACAAACTTCAAAGCGATACCACCACATAAATACAAATCATACTACGTACAATCATAAACGACGATGACAAAACATACCCGTACGTACAAAAACAATTTTCAGTAGTCCGTGCCTTGCCCTGAATGATGTGACTTCGATCTGGTCGTGCTGTGTGCCTGCCGGTGACCAAACGCATCCCCGAGGCTTCCAGCATTCCACGACCTCATGCCGCCGCAGCCGTGGGCGCCGGTGCGCGGTCCTTGTCAGGCGCAAGGACACGGAACCGAGCAGCAGCCCTACCGCGGGCCTTCAGCAAGAGCACCGGGAAGGGCAGCGCGCGGGGATGAGGAGCGACCGCGGCGAACGACGCACCCGAGTAAGCCTGCTCGGTCTCCTCCTTCGCCTGCGGGAGGGATTGGTGCGCGGCCGGCGCGGGTTCTGCCTTCATGGCGTCGGCAGCGGCACCGCGGTGCTCTGCAGCCTCGGCCTCCTTCTCACTCGTGTCGGGACCACGCTGGTCCAAGGCCGCTGCAGGCTCGGCTGTCTCCGACTGCGCGCCGCTCTCGACCGCGTCCGCGTCGGCCTCGGGTTCGTTCTCCTCCGCCGCCGTCTCCTCGCCGCTCTGGTTCGTGGTCACCACGGGTACTTCCTCCTTCGTCTCAGTCCCGATGTCCTCCGCGGCCACCGTGGCCTCGGCCGCCGCCTCCTCCTGCGCGCCGCGTTGGTCCACCGCCGCGACAGCCTCACACTTCTCAGCCTCCACGCTGCTCTGCTTCACCTTCTCCTGCTCGCCGCGGCGCGCTACGGCCGCCACACCCGCATCCGCATCCTTCCCCGCCTCGAGCCGCCTTCTCCGCCACCGCCTGCGCGACGCTCGGCCCCGCGGCCGAGGCTGTCGCCGTCATTGGCGCCGTGGCCTCACTCATCAGGACCTGCCCCCTGCGCAGGATGACGACGTTGTCCATGATGCGCTTGTGCGGTGGCGAGCCGGCCCCGGCCCCGGACGCCGGGGAGACCGGCGCCTGCGCTGCTGCTGCCCGTTCGCCCGTCCACGCGCCGACCGCGAGTTCATGGCCATGGCTAGCGTCTGGCTTTCGTGCTGCTTTTGCTGCTGCATTGGCGAACGAGGAGCGAGCGCGCGCGCCCCGCGGTGTACCCCGAACGAGGCGCGGCGGCCGGCGAGGCAGTCCGTGGAAGGGATGCACAACGTTGCCATCGGTGGACACGGGGTGCCGGGACCGGGCGTGCGGAGCTGATCGGCTTGGGTTTGGGGCGGTCGCCGGAGGGCGAGGGACGGGCGATTGGCTTCGTCTCCTCGTGTGTCACCGGCGCGGCGCTCGAGAAACAGACTAGAGATCGTGGTGGGTGAAGCCGACGCAGGCCGTGGGCGCGGCGCGTGGATACAAATACCCCTTTCGTGGGCCTAGGCCGTGAGACACAGAAGCCTGCTGCTGCTCCTGGAATCGGATCCGAACTGCGAGTGCGAGCCCGAGTCGGAGTCCAGCGCGTGGTCTTGCCGATTTGGTTCCGTGAATTCCCCTTGGGCCGAATTACCAGGGAACGACTCTTCGACGCCCAGCCCAAAACTCCCACTCCCATCCCATCAGGCATCAGCCCCTGCGCGTCCGCCCCGAAGCCGAGCGGCCGCACGCACTCGCCCTCTGCCTGCGACTGCGAGGAGTCGCCCCGTGCTTCCCCGTCCGGCCGTCGACGTTCTCGAGAGCAAGGTCGCGAATCCGCCGACTCGCCGCATCCTCCGTCCTCCGCGGCCGGGTCCGCCTTCTGCCGCTAAGCCCTCTCCTGCCTGCCTCAGCCCTCGGGCCTCCACCCTTGGCCGGCGCTCGGAGGCCACAGGCAGCCGCCCAGTTCTGCTGCTCCTCTCTGCTGCGGTATGCTTTTGTCTCTTAAACAACAGTAGATTTCAGCTGAACAGGAGGGTCGTCCGGCCTTGGAGATATTCCCCAGTCTGCTGCGTTTGATGCATCATTTTTCTGATGGTAAATACCGATTTTATTAGTAGTATTTCTTCAAAAATTCCAATTTCGTGTTTCCTTGGAAAAAATGAATCAACGTTCATAGTTTGATAGATGCATCTGCATCTTTATTGTGATTGAGTATAATTCTTCGGCGAGGACAAGGTTACTTTCTGGATGTAACTGTGTAAGACGATATGACGTTGAGCAGACAGTTTGATGGTTTTTAGTTTAGGAAACTTGGGAGCTGAATGCACAAGGCAGGATTGCCAGAAATAGCATTTGTTCTATAGCCACACAGAACTAAATGGTTCGTTAACCTGCACACTCAGTCACTCGGCACTCTTGCAGTATGTCACCCAGTAGAGCTTACAATGGCTTACACTTTAAGAATTGTAACGGCCAGCTGCTTTAGTGTAACTACCAATTTGTTAGTTTTTACTTATAGAAATTTGTTCTGTCATCACTACTGTTACAAGTAATCAGCAGTGGAATTATGTCAATACTAACACCCTCCCCTCCCCACACACATTACCGTTTCTAATTTCTTTATTCCATGGCTTATAAGGTTGACAAAAATATAAGTTGGTTCATGGAAGCTCTTTTCTTTTGTCAAATCCTCAAAAAACATTCACGTTTTCTAAACAGAAATTTTGTACTAGCCCTGTTGGTGAATGGCACACCATAACTCATGTTGAATAGGTGGTAACATAGATGTGGTGTGGCGAATTTACATTAGTAGTTATTTTATATGTTTTTGGTGACATTACTGAGCACCATGCATGCTACCTTTTATACAAGATGCATGACGTTTTCCGGAGGATAACTCAGAACCATTTGCTATTGAAACGTGCAAATTTTCTAGTCCGTGTTGGTCAGGTATCTTTACTGAGATAAAGTACGGCTTTGCGCCAAATAAACACTGTTAATAATGAAGTATGTCTTTTGCCACTAAACTTTACTATAGTGGATACTTATGTTGTGACAGTAACATATGGCTAACAAGTAATAATTTAACTTGTCAGGGTTACTCTCCATTTAGTGGTTATGGAGACTCCCAGGAAGCTTAAGTCCAGTGGCGTGCCAGTCAAGGAGGAAGTGGAATCAGAAGATGGAAATGTAAAAGTTGGCAAAAAAAATCTCTTGCAACCATTTTTCTCATCTTCCTTTCAAATTCACTGCCACATGCTTGAGTTTACCTTTTCTCTCTGCAGATTAAATCTGTGATTGTATTCTGATGGTGTCGGTTGCCCTCTTTGTAGGATTTGTTAGTCAAGCGCTGTATTTTCAAAAAAGGGTTAGTTAAGCGCAGAAAGACTGAAGTTTCAGGGTCCATGGTCCAACTACAACAGCAAATTGGAGTATTTGACATGGAGAACAAATTGCTAGACGGTCGTCCAGTTGAAGTTTCTAATGTCAAGGATACCATGGATGTGCTCACCAGTTGTGCAGTACAGAACACTGTTCAAGCGAATGGTCATAGTAAGGAGCATGTTTCTGATATATCTTTTCAATTTGATTACGTACTAAACGACAATTGAACAATTAGGATGTATGGGCCTGCTTGGATGTGAACCCTAGCAAACCAAGCCAATATGGGTCTGTTTGGTTGGGTGGCTTAGCCCCCAGCCAGGCTTGCTGGATGCAGCCAAGCTTTGTTTGGTTACCTGATCAGAAATTGAAGCCAGGCTTAGCTAATGCCCCAACAACCCATTAGCTAGGCCCCGTGGACCGTTTCACGGATACACCCGCCGGGCTTGGCTAAGCTGGTAGTGGAGGTCGTGTCACCTCCCCAACGCGTCCGCACGTCCCTTCCCGGATAACAAACCCGGTGGCGGTGGTGGCAGATCTGCCGGATCCGGTGGCGTTTCTCTCATCACTCCTCTCTACTCTAGGGTTCCGGCAAGCTCTATCTTCTTCTCCCCTGGTGGGCGATAGAATGGCCGGCCGGGGAGGCAGGTACGCCCCAGACGGTGGGAATGGCCGATGGGCGGCTTTGGGAGCCCTGGCGGCTGCAGGGGCGGTTGCGCCAGGTTGGGGTGTGGGAGGCTTGCTGGAGCTGAAGATGGCGGCGGGCGAGCTCGCGAGCGGAAGAGGCCAGCCACCGCGGGCGCTAGGGATTGTCGGAGCTCTGTCGAACCCTAGCGCCCACGGTGGGGGCGAAGGTACCCGAGCCGGAGTCTTTTTTCCCCCCTTTTTTTTGGCAATGAAAATTATTTGTTTCCGAAATTGGAGTCTGCAGACTGAAAATGCATTTCCTGCGCGCGCAGGTAAACTTCAATAAATTTTGGTCATGCCCAGTAGGGCGTCTCTTGGGCAAGTGAATTGTTAGCATGAGTTTAACTTTAGCTTTGGTCATCTGTACAGTGCATGGATGATGTGTTAGTAGGAGTATGGTTACACTAATTCTTCAATTTTCTGATTATCATTTTTTAAATGGCAATAGCTTTTAAACCGTACATCAGTTTTGGGATCTGTCTGTACTATAGTATTCGCTGCAATTAAATCTACAAAAGAAGATCACACTTGCCTACATGTGATTAAGAAACATTTATAATATCTGGACCTCACATTTACACTATAAATTTAACAGATTTAAACACGCCTTACTCCAAACACTCGTTCTTCTTCATACATACGTTTACCCTGCACACAAATTGGCATGGCCTCAAACCAAACATTGTAATTTTGACATTGCCCACGCTTTTGGCATTTCAAATTTTGGTTTGGCTTGCTGGAGTTGCAAAACCAAACAGGCCATATTTGCATTAATTTCTTTCATTTTTGAAAGTTGGCGAGGAGCTCTGGCATGCACTTTGAGTATCTATATGCATCAGTGCTCTTGCTTCTTCCTTGATTAGATATCTTAAAGCTAGGCTTCCTTTTTTTTCATATAAGCTATTCCTTTACTGAAACAGAGGCTGTATAATTATTATTTTACTGAAATTCAGAGGTTATGTAGGTAACGAATCGGCAAGCTCGAGACTGCTGAAAGTATGCAAGACAATTGGCTGGAAAGAACCATCATATGACTTTGAAGAACAAGGACCTCCGCATACCAGATTGTGAGTTTTCCTACTAACTGATGAATATTAAGTTAAATGTTCATGCACTTGCAATATTTATAGCAGGTTGTGCATTATGTTACCAAAAAGGCATCAGCCTGATATCCTGCGATGCAGTAAAAAGGTGAATCATACATAATATTCTACACAATATCGTTTAATGGTACATTTTAATTTTGAGAGATATTATGCCAATGCTGGAATGTGATAATGCCAATGTCATGACTAATAAAAATACGCTAGCTGCATTCCATGAGTAGAGGCTTACCTGCAAGTTTCTGTCTTTACCACAAGAAATAGATTAGCATGTGAACACTATGAAGTGCTCTCCAATCTAGATGGCTGAAAGAACAAACAAAGGTGAGAATAAAGCTGCATTATTCCTAAGAATAAAACAATGAAGTGACTGAAATGTGGTTGGAGGCCATCATCTGTTGTTTGTGTGATTCTTTGTAGTGATTCATAACGGACCATGGTAAGCTGGTTATTATGATTAGAAATGGGAATCACTGATGTCTTAAAAACTCTGCAGATTCAAGTGCAAGGTGACAGTCCACGTGGATGGACTGGTCAACACCATTCTGGAGTGTTTCAGCGACCCCAAACCTAGGAAGGAAGATGCACAAGAGAATGCCGCACAAGGGGCATTATGGTTCCTTCAGCGCTCTGATTATGTCAAGTGATCTTGAGATGTTCCCATGTAGTGCGGCTGTCAGCCCTTCTGCCAGCCCGATTAAACCCTTGTCAATTTTCTCGTTTAACCTAGGGTCAGGTAGTAAACTCGTAGCTTGGTGGCAGACAACTTGTTTGCGGCATAGGAGCTCGCGGGATCAAACCCCAGGCTCTCCTCTCGTTTCATTCTGTTTCTTATTATTGGCTTACATGTGGCTCTTGTATGAAAATTCGGTGCAAAAACTTAGCGCTGAGCGGCTTTTGGGAAGTCAATATGTTGTTTGGGCGCATTCTAATTCTTCACTCCAATTGAGATAGAAAACTAGTTCACTTCATCTATTTATCCCAATAGCAGGCCTGTTCGGATATAAGGGGGTGCAGTTGCTGCGGCGAACACAGCCGGATTACCTAGCACCATGAGTTATATACAGTTTTGTATCAAAACTTTTGTTGACCGAAACTTCAGAGCGAAATTCTGGTAACTTATCCCGTGACAGATAAAGATGAGCTAAATGGAATTGGAATCCCTGACACTGACTCCTTTGGGTCTCAGGCCATTCATGCTTATCCCCCTGGCCTATCCCGCCTTGTTTAGATGGTTAAAATTTCTAACCTTTTTCCACTTTCCATCACATCACATTAAATACACCAAAAGGCGTATGTTTGGAAAAGATTAAATGTAGGTAAAAAAATAACTAATTACACGGTTTAGATGATGCATTGCGAGACGATTCTTTTGGCTGGTTCTACTGGTAGGATGATATTTACCACTAACAAACGAAACGTCTTCTGATTAATGCGATGTGACATTCGGTTCCAAATATTTACCATCTAAACAAGGCCAGAACCTGTTACTACCCTGCTCACTGCCTCTGCCGGCGTCTTGTAGTGCGCCCAACAGCTGCTGCTGCACAACCTATGAATACGAGGCTATGAGCCCCGTCCTCGAGCGGGCAACCACAATACTACCCGAGATCCGAACCCAAGATCTGTTGGGAACTCACATTGGGAATTTGGGAGTGAGAGCCCGTGGCCGCTCTGATCGGCCACCACGGCGTTGGTCCGACCCGCAAGGATCTCCTTACAGCCAGGAACCAATGAGGTCCGGCAAATCTCTCCCAGTTCTACTCGAACGCGAAATCAGGCGGAGAGTTCGAATCTCGTGAGCGCGGGGGCCACGCGGACCCAGCGCGTGGTGCCGATTTGGCTTGACGGAGTACTTGTTGTGGGCCAGGGTCAAAACTGGAAGGAAAAAGAAAAGGTTAGAATACGACAGACAGGGGTGTTGCGTCATTCCGTGGCAGTGGCAGTAGTGGGAAGACTGCCCGAAAACGCCGTCTCCGACTCTCCCCGTCGGCGACTCCCATTCTGCTCTCCGGCTCTCCCAGCCGGCGAGACAGCACATTTCTTCTCCACTCTCTACCTGAGCGGCGGCGTCGTCTCCCACATACTCCACTCTCTGCATTCGCTCGAGTGCAGATCCGTCCTCCGAACTCGGACAGGTTTCTTCTCTGGCTGGTAAGCGACTGAAACTCGGCTGTAACGGAACTACGGACTGTTCTAGGGTTCAATCTAGGACTGGATCCATTCAATGCTGTGGCACTAAAGCAATGGAATCCGAGATGCTTTCTTCTTCCTATTTCAATAGGTTGGACTGGATGGTTTGTGTGCTGAAGGATCCTATTAATCCGTCCTAACCACGCGTAGTTCGATTAGGTGCTTCAGTGCGAGCCGTGCGGTTTATGAAAAGAATCAGAGGGTCGTCCGGCATTGGATATATTCCCCAGTCTTCTGTGTTTGATGCATCATTTTCTGATTTTAGATTTCGGATTTGTAGTGGTATTTCTTCAAAAATTCCAATCCGTATT
Organism: Hyparrhenia diplandra; assembly: GCA_015847255.1. Classification (NCBI taxonomy): domain Eukaryota; kingdom Viridiplantae; phylum Streptophyta; class Magnoliopsida; order Poales; family Poaceae; genus Hyparrhenia; species Hyparrhenia diplandra. The sequence continues at coordinate 19,449 of JADLZK010011355.1, read as the reverse complement.
TGCTTGGGAAAACAAAAATCGCCGTTCATAGTTCGATACATGCATCTGCATCTTTATTGTGACTTGTGAGTGATTATAGTTCTTTGGCAAAGACAAAGGTTCATGTAACTATACTTAAAGACGATATGAGTCATATGACGCTGAGCAGACAGCTTGATGGTTTCTATATTAGGAAACTTGGGGGTTGAGTGCACAAACCAGGATTACCAGAAATGGCATTTGTTCTATAGCCATACAGAACTAAATGCTTTTTTTTTATCTGCACGTGCTCTTGCGGCATGCCTCTCAGTAGAGGTTACAATGGCTTACTCTTTAAGGATGGTAACGGCTAGCTGCGTTAGCGCAACTGTCAATCTGTTAGTTTTTATTTATATGGAAAATTGTTCCGTCATCACTATTGTTACAAGTGATCCGCAGTGCAATTATGTCAATACTAACACCCTTCCCTCCCCCACACGCACATGACTGTTTCTAATTATTAAGTTGGTTCATGAAAGGCCTTTTCTTTTCAGGATTGCCAGAAAATGGCATCTGTTCTATAGCCAGACAGAACTAAATGGTTCTTTATCTGCACGTGCAGTATTTTTGTCGTCACCCGCTCTTGCGGTATGTCGCTCAGTAGAGCTTACAACGGTTTACTCTTTAAGGATGGTAACGGCCAGCTGCGTTAGTGCAACTGTCAATCTGTTAGTTTTTATCTATAGAAAATTGTTCTGTACTCACTACTATTACAAGTAATCAGCAGTGCAATTATGTCAATACTAACACCTTTCCCTCCACACACGCACATTACTGTTTATGATTTTTTATCTGATAGATTATAAGTTGACAGAATTTAAGTTGGTTCATGACAGGCCTTTTCTTTTTGTCAAATCCTCAAAAATCATTCACGTGTTCTGAACAGAAAAATTTCTGTACTAACACTGTCGAGGAATGGCACGCCATATGACGTTGACCATAACTCCCATTGAATAGGTGATTAGGTGGTAACATAGATATGGTGTTACAAATTTGCACTCAGTAGTTATTTTCTATGTTTTTGGTGACTTTATTACTGAGCACCATGCTATCTTTTATACAATATGCATGACCTGTAGGTAGGATGTTTTCTGTAGATAGCTCTGAACCATTTGCTTTTGAAATGTGCAATTTTTCTAGTCTGTGTTGTGTTGGTGAGGTATCATTATTGAGATAAAGTACGGCTCTCTTGCGCCCAGTAAACATTGTTAATAATGCATTGTCTTTTTGCCACTAAACTTTACTATATTGGATGCTTATGTTGTGACAGAAACATATAGCTAAAGAGTAACAATTTAACTTTTCAGGTATACTCTTCATTTAGTGGTTATGGAGCCTCCAAGGAAGCATGATTTCAGTGGTGTCCGAGTCAAGGAGGAAGTGGAGTTAGGAGATGGAAATGTAAAAGTTGGCAAAAATCTCTTGCATCCATTTTTCTCATCCTCCTTTCAATTCACTGCCACATGCTTGAGTTTACCTTCTCTCTGCAGATTCAGCCTCCGAGGCAGCATAGCTCCAGTGGTGTCCGAGTCAAGGACAAAGTGGAGCTAGGAGATGGAAATGTAAAAGTTGGCAAAAATCTCTTGCATCCATTTTTCTCATCCTCCTTTCAATTCACTGCCACATGCTTGAGTTTACCTTCTCTCTGCAGATTGGGACTCGAGGAAGCATAATTCCAGTGCTGTCCGAAAGTTAAGGAGGAAGTGGAGTTAGAAGATGGAAATGTAAAAGTTGGCAAAAATCTCTTGCATCCATTTTTCTCATCCTCCTTTCAATTCACTGCCACATGCTTGAGTTTGCCTTTTCTCTCTGCAGATTAAATCTGTGTTTGTATTCTGATGGTGTCAGTTGCCCTCTTTGTAGGATTTGTTAGTCAAGCGCAGAAGGATTGAAGTTTCAGGGTCCATCGTCCAACCACAACAGCAAACTGAAGTCTTTGACATGGAGAACAATGCGCCAGACAGTCTGCCAGTTGAAGATTCTACTGGCAAGGATCCCATGGATGTGCTCAATAGTGGTGCAGCACAGAACTCTGATCAACATAATGGTCGCAGTAAGGAGCATGTTTCTAATGTATCTTTTCAATTTAATTACGTACTAAATGACAATTAAAACAATTAGGCTTTATGGCCTAATTATTTGGATGTGAGCCACTGAGCCCTAGCAAATCAAGCCAGTATTTGTCCAAGCTAACAAAGCATTAGCCAGCATTTGATTCAAGGTCAAACATTGCTGGTGCCAAATAAATGTTGGCCATGCCCAGTGGGGCATCTCTTGGGCGAGTGAATTGTTAGCCTGAGTTTAGCTTGGTCATCTGTCCAGTGCATGGATGATGTGTCAGTAGGAGTATGGTTACACTAATTCTTCAATTTTGTGACTATCACTTATTAAATGGCAATAGCTTTTAAGCCGTACATCAGTATTGGGAGCTGTTTGTACTATAGTATTCGTTGCAATTAAATCTACAAAACAAGATCCCACTTGCCTAAATTTTGATTAAAGACATTTATGACATCTGGACCTCACATTTTACACTAAGTTTCAACAGATTTAAACACAGCCTTAGTCCAAACATTTTCTTCTTCATGCATACATTTACCCTGCACACAAATTGGCATTACCTCAAACCAAATACCGTAGTTTTGGCATTGCCCACGTTTTTGGCATTTCCAATTTTTGGTTTGCTCGCTGGAGTTGTAAACTAAAGAGGCCATGTTTGCGTTAATTTCTTTCATTTTTTAAAGTTGGCCAGGAGCTCTGGCATGCACTTGAGTATATATATGCATCAGTGGTCTTGCTTCTTCCTTAACTAGATATCTAAAGCTAGGCTTCCTTTTTTTTCATATAAGCTATTGGTTTACTGAAACAGAGGTTGTTATTGTTTTACTGAAATTCAGGTGTATTGGCAAATAGAGTTTCGAAACTGCTGCAAATATGCAAGGCAATTGGCTGGAAACAACCATCATTTGACTTTGAAGAACAAGGACCTGAGCATTCGAAAAAGTGAGTTTCCCTACCCACTGCTGAATATTAAATTAAATGTTCATGCATTTCCAATATTTATAGCGTGTGCATTATGTCACCAAAAGGGCATCAGCCTAAAATCCTACGATGCAATATTTATTTAAAATAAAAGGGAATCATACATAGTGTTCTACACAATATCGTTTATGGTAAATTATATTTTTGAGAGATATTTTGCCAATGCTGGAATGTGATGATAACGCCAATTTCATGACTAATAAAAATATGCTAGCTGCATTAACTCACTACACAAGCGTAACCCGAACTGGGAAACCAACTGAAGTTCCATGAGTAGAAGCTTACCTGCAAGTTTCTGTCTGGTATCACAAGAAATAGATTGGCATGTGAACACTACGAAGCTCTATCCGATCTAGATGGCTGAAAGAACAAACAAAGATGAGAAAAAAGCAGCATTATTCCTTAGAATAAAACAACGAAGTCCTCGTTAGTATAGTTTGAGGAGTAAGAATATAGTTAGTTAAAAAAAGTGGATCAAATTTTATGAAATTTCTTGTTACAGCAAAGCAAAATGGGGGCTCTTTTTTTTTCTCTTTCTTTTTTGCTCTTTTCTTTCTGAGGCAGTATAATCTGCCTACCTGTAACTCCTACCGTCCTATGGTAGCATCTTTGAAGTGACACAAATGTGGTCAGAGGCCATCATCTGTTGTTTGTGTGATTTTTCGTAGATTGATTAATAAGTTGGTTATTGTGATTAGAAATGGGAATCACTAATGTCTTAAACTCTGCAGATTCAAGTGCAAGGTGACTGTCCACATGGATGGACAGGCCAACACCATTCTGGAGTGTTTCAGCGACACCCAATCTAAGAAGAAAGCTGCAAAAGGGCAGGCCGCACAAGGGGCAATATGGTACCTTCAGCGCTCTGGTTATGTCAATTGATCTTCAGATGTTCCTTAGTAGTGCCCTTAGTAGTGCGGCTGTCAGCCCTTCTGCTAGCCTGATTAACCCTTGTTAACGATGTTGGATGTGTACATCTCGTTTAACCTAGGGTCAGGTATTATCAAACTCGTAGCCTGGTGGTTGATTACTTTTGCTGCGGCATAGGAGCTCGCGGGATCAAACCTCTGGGCTCTCCCCTCATTTTATTTTCAATGCTTATCCGTGTGCCTCTACCGGTGTCTTGTACTCAGCCTGTTTGGCGGCCGCCCTCTTCAGCTCGCGCTGCATCTGTTGCTCAACCGCCAGCAAGTTAGATATGAGCATGAGGCTATTGGCCGCTGTCTTTGAGCGGGCCACGGCAATACCCGAGAGGCCGAGATCCCGACCCAAGTTGGGAACACAGTGGGAATTTGGCTCAGAGAGCCCAGCCCATGATGAGAAATTTTCAGAAGAAACCTTCCTATGATATCTTATCTGTAAAAAAAGCTATACACTAAACCCATTTCAAATTTACATTGACGGACCGCTTGCCCACAAGAATGCCCAAGTGTTGTAATATCCTATCATATTTAAACCTTTCAACACTTGTGTGGCTTTGCCCATCGAATGAGGGACAAAATCACGGTAGAAAATAGAGACCAGATATCAAGGACAAAAGCACGGTAGAAAACAGAGACCAGATATCAATATGTCACGACTAAGTTTAGAAAGAAATGGCCTGCTCATTGCATTGATCGGAACTGATTGCACTTTAGCGTGAGGCACACGTAGCTCTTAACATTTCAAATCTAGTGAGGGGAGATTGGGATGGCGTCGTTATTCACAAAATGATAATTAACAGTAAGGCAGCAATATAACACACTTCATTTTCTGTACTCAGTGCACCCACCTTTGGTAATATCGACAACAAACTGAGCCGTTTGTGGGAGGTATAAATAAAAGGGAGACTTCATTTTCTGGCATAAATATACCCTTGGACTCAGTGATACTCTGAATCTAAACATTTTACCCACCTTTTCTCATGCAATAGACGACATATTCACAAACATGTCCAGATTAATAGCAAGTCTGTGGATGATTCAAAAAAAAAAAAAAAAAAGAACCATCCACTTCGACCTGGAGCACACGAAGCTTTGTGGGAGGTATTAATAAACATGACAAGGCACTACTAACTGCATTTTAGGAAACCGGTTCCAGACCTCAAGACTGTTCTGGTTGCTTGTACGAGAAACGCATACTGCCTGGTCACTAGTGTCTGCAAGAGCTGAAGAGCAGACTGCAGCTATAGCACCAGCACCGGAGACATATAATACTTGCAGCATCAGCAATACCGGCATTTTAGACCAGATATCATGTTGAATGCTTGCCTGGTCAGCATCAGCAATACCGGAGACCAGATATCATGTTGAATGCTGAATGCTTGCAGCATCAGCAATACCGTGAAGTAAAATGATCTGCGAAGACAAATTTGGTCAAACTCAAACGCTTGGCACATGTCCTCGGTAGTAACAGGATCTGCATGCATCCAGGTGGATTCGGTCGTGATACGCCATACCCATGCGTGCAATGGATCTTCAGCTTTTTTCTTTTCTTTTAACAAAATGATCTTCGGAATTCGGATCAACAGCAGCTGTCATCATCCATCAGTTCCCAGCTGGGGCCTGGACCTGGGTCCCCGACCAAATCACGTCGGCAAATGCGCATGGCGCGCGCACGCTGGCTGCCGGCCGAGGCGCCACCGTCTGGGGCCAGGCACCGGCGAGCGCCCCCGGCGTTTACGCCCCTGCCGGCTGGTCGCGCACCGCACCGGCACCCGACGATTCGACTCGCGCCACTTGATCCGAAGGCCCTGGAGCAATCGCTGTCCGCGGTCATGGGGAGTGCTCGGCGGTGGCATGGCATGGCACCAGGCACCGTCACCGTGTCTCTCCTGTCGCGGCACAGAGCCGCGGGTCGGGCGGATCGGTCGCGCGGCCACGGCCACGGCCACTGGCTGGCGCCCTGTACTTGTCGACCACTTGTGTTGCTGCTGTCCGTGCTGGGCGCGGCGAGCTGAGTGGCCGTCCTGTGCATTCAGCATTCATTCCAGCAGTTTCAGATGGAACAGTAGGTTGACGAAAACGAGCGACGAACCGGACGGCGACCGTACTAGCGTTGGTGACACGGTCCAAGTCACCGCGCGCCCGGGCTGGCAATCCAGTCCGTCCGAGATGCGAGATCCACAAGACGGCACCACCCCTGCAGCATGGCGAATTGGCAATCCAGCAGGGACCAGATGGATTCCTTCAAACCACGGACGACGGGCACCGGGGCACGCGCTCTACGGCCTACGGGCAGTATGACCCGATGGCGATGGTCGTCGGCGAGGAGTCCAAGATCATCCAGCTACGGACACGACCCACTTGCACGCGGAGCACTGGGGGTCCGTTCCATGCGTCCAGGCGCCGGCGGGGCTGGGGCTGGTTTTCTGTGGTGGTGGGTCGATCGCCGGCGGGCTGTAGGGCGGGTTGACCGTTCCTTTGCCTCGGGGCGGCGCGGCGCTGACCCTCGATCATCCGGTCGGTCTTACCTTGCCTGCGTCGTCCGTCGTCTATCCTTGCTCCATCGATCCGGTCCACGGCGCCGAACGAGAATCAGCGCTGAATGAATTAGCGTGCGTGGTCTTTACCTCACGTGCTCATCTGGAGCTACTGCCATCACCCATCAGCTGAGCTGAATTAATCCTCGTGGTCTTTACCTCACGTGCTCATCTGGAGCTACTGCCACCGGCTGGACGGTTCGGTGCACCTGCGCGTGCGTTCGTGCGCGGTGGCCGTGCTCATTTTCTTTCTCCTCACCGGCGCCGGCCGGCCGGCCGGCTGGCGGCCCGGTGTCTTGTCTTTCTTTTTCTGCCTTATCACGGTACTCGTACGCCCCCGTGTCTTGGTTCCATCATGTCGTGTGTACTGCCGCGACCGGCATGCACGCATATGCAATCTGTATGCACGGAGAGAGATCAATGATATCTCGCACCAACAAATCGATGCTCTGGCTGATCGACCCACTCACCAGTTCCATGTCGCGCATGCATGATTCGGTCTCGTCTCATGATTAAGCCTCTGGCGAGCAAAGGGAGCCAAGTGCCTGCCCTTTGGAATAGGCAACGCCCAACGCGGAGTGCAGGGAGTTGGTGTGCCAAGTTCTCGGCTTTCAGATACTATTATGCAAGTCGTGTCAGAAAGTAGTGAAGTTGACCCAACTTTGAGTCATCGGATGCAAGTCCTGTCAGAAAGTATGTTGGATTTGAGTCATCGGATGCAAGTCCTAAATGTTGGATTAATAGATCAACCTAAAATCCTACTCGATAAACTAGAATGTCATTTCATGTAATTTAAACAATTACAATGACATTTGACTGTAAGTGGTTAGCTAATTAAAAACACTTGCATCCTTATCCAACAATAGGGCTGCCAAAGGATCGATGTTGGGTTCGGTTGGTTCCACTCCAAAATTTAACACTCTGGAGGCACCTAGAGTTCGGGGTCTTACGAGATCGAAATAACTTAATGACATACGGTGGGGGCCTATCCTCTCCGATCTCTCTTTTTTTTTAACAACGGGGCTTGGTTAGACTTGAGGGCCACTCCTGTTGCAAAACCATATTCGCACGTCAAGGTCTACTATAATTCTTTAGTCGGGAGAAATGACGGTGAAAATAGTCCGAACCATCCACTCCCGTTCACATTAGTAAGATATGATTCATGAAATTGTGGAGAAATGACACTTGAGGCTATACAAACACACGTCACACGCCGATCTACTTTTGGAACTCGTGGCAATTTTACAAATGCTGCAACTAACGTTGTTTGACATCTAAGTTTGTATTCTCTGGTTCTTGACTTATCATATGCTATTATATATATCCTATAAATATTACTATCTTTTCGTCGTAATATCTTATCACATCCAGAAAGTGACCTTGGTTGTACTTATATACCATATGTCTACGGATAAGCTATTGCTTAGCAAATCTTCATTTGAAATTTTCAGATTGATCGAGCTCTTATTCTTTCCTCATGAATGCTAAGATCTAGACTGGACACAAAACAAGTGATTGAATAATTCCCCACTCTAAGCAACCCGAAAATAAACAACAATTACCGTTGCCATCAACGTTTGATGAAAAACCAATTCGTTCACACCCGGTCCGGCCCCCTCGTTATTAATTGCGCTGCACGAATCCAGCACGAACCAACCAGCGTTCGTGTCCGTGAACAATGCGTCGTCTGACATCACGCACGCACGCACACGGCGGCCTTGTCAAAAAATCAAAATTACGCAACAACGAACGAACGAACGGAAAACTCGATCAAAACCCACAAGATAACCGGCGTCCGAGGAGGAAACCACCGTACAAGCCGCAACTAGCGCCGGTAGTCTCCCACCGCACCGCACAAAGGTGTCGCGCTCGGCACCCCAGCTGGGTCCAGTCCAACGCGCCGAGGCCGAGCCGATCCACATCCACAGACCACCGCGACACCCTCGCCCCACCTCGTCAGAGTTATATGCAACACCCCCGCCCAGCGGCAAGCACCCGGTCGTCCGTCCTGCGGCTGGTCCAAGTCCAAGCTCTGCGCGAGGCGAGGGCGAACCAACCGTATACCGGGGAAAAGTCCCGAAAATAAACCCCCAAAACGCCTGCGTTTCAGCGCAAAATCTCTGGTTTCCGTTGCAATTCATTCACCCCTTCTCCACCCGACTCCCAACTCCCAACCCAAGGGCAGGCAGGCAGGCAGAAGGAGAGCGCGCGATGCCCGACGCGATACCGGCCTGCTTCCGCGCCGCGGCGGCTGGCGGCGGCCGGGCGTCGTCGGCCGCGGCATCAGCCTCATCGGGGGCGGGGACGAGCCTGGCTACGTCCGTCTACGACACGCGTCTGGGCCTGGCGGCGCTGTCCTGGTCGCGCGCGGCTCTAGGGCTCAGCCTCCGCGCCGTGCTCCGCGTCTCCTCCTCCTCCTCGGCGCGCGGGGTCCCACTCGGCGTCATCCGACTACGGCGACGTCGACGAGGTCGAGTACGAGTGCGACGGCGACGGCGACGGCGACGGAGGTGGCGGTGCGCGTGCGGCCGTGGCTGCTGTGGCGGCGGCGCGGGTCGAAGCGGTTCCGCGTGCGGGGCCACCGCGTGGTGGACCTGGCCTGGGACCTCTCACGCGCGCGGTTCCCGCCCTCGGGGTCCCCGGAGCCTTCCTCGGGCTACTTCGTCGCCGTCGTGGTGGACGGCGAGATGGCGGTCGTTGCCGGGGACATGGCGGAGGAGGCGTACAGGAAGACCAAGGCGCGGCGACCGTCTGGCCCCGCGCCCGTCCTCGTCTCGCGCCGCGAGCACGTGTCCATGCGCGAGGGTGGCGGCGGACGCGGTGGGCACCGGACCTGCGTCGTCGTGCGAGGGGAAGGAGCGGGAGATCTCGGTGGATCTCGTCGCGCGCGCCGCCCAGGGGCGGGAGAAGGATAGGGCTGAGGTCGGCATGTCCGTATCCGTCGACGGCGATCGCGTGCTACGTCCGCCGACTGCGCTGGAAGTTCCGTGGCACCGAGAAGGTGGACCTCGGCGGCGGCGACCGCGTCCTCGTCTCCTGGGACCTTCACAACTGGCTCTTCCCCGCGCGCGACACCTCGCCACCCGACGGCGCGGTCGCCGCTGCGGCACTCGCCGCAGCCGCGGCCGCGGCTCCGCCCTCGCGCACGCCGTCTTCGTCTTCCGCTTCGAGCTCGCTGGCTGCGACGGCGAGGAGCGTGGCCCAGCCGACGACGCCAAGGAGAAGGAGGTGCTCGACAAGGCCGGGGGAGGGGGGGGGGAGGCGGCTGGGCAGGCTACGTTGGTAGGTGGGGGAGAGGTGGGGACTGGAGCGAGAGCAGCAGCAATGGCGAGAAGCGGAGGAGGAAGAGGGGGCAGGCGAGCAGGCTGGCCAAGGCGAGCTCCTCCTCGTCGGCGTCGGTGGCGTCCTCCTCCGCGTCGTGGGCGAGTGGCTCCACCGTCATGGACTGGGCCAGCACCGAGGAGGCCGAGCTGCAGAGCGGCGACGGCTTCTCCCTCCTCGTCTACGCCTGGAAGAACTAGTGTGATCGATTTCATGTGCTACCGGCGGCGGGAAGCGGCTCGCCGGCATTGTTTCGATTGATGATTGGTTTCACTATTCAGTGAGTGAGGATTTCTCTTCCCATTGTTGTAAGTTGCAATTGTTCAGCGAGCAATGTTCTTGTGCAGTTTTGAGTGCTCCACTGACCAAGCCATTTTTTTACTCCTAATACTGTGTGTTTGATCCAGAGTCCATCATCAAATCAGACTCACGAATCATTGGTCTATTCCCTTAATAATTAGATATACATATACATTGTGGACTTGGAATCGAGACATTGATTTGGAGCTAAACAAGTGATAGATAGGCCTTAGTGGTTGAGTGACTAGATCTCTCGATTTAGAAGAGAGGGTTTGTTTTCCATGTCTCCCGTGACACTAGCTGAAAAGATTGGATTGCTCGGCTATTATTGGTAACTGCGAGCTTAATTCCCAATCATGGGCTGATAGGTGACAAGAGGCCGGGCTGTTTGGATAGCGACGTTCACATGCCTGGTGCCTGCCCCGCTGGGATTGTGGTTGTCAGTTGTTCTCTCTGCCTCAAGTGAGTGGCTCAGTCAGGCTGGTGGTTAAGGCCTCTGCTTAAACAACGACAATCTGGTGGGGGCTTTGGCACCATAATATGCCATGAGTGCCGCAGCCAAAACAATGTGTTTTCGATGCGCGCGAGTCTTTGGTAGGCTGTCACGGGGCATTAGCAACTGGCTGATGGTATTTTGATTTTTGAAATCAAATGCGCTCGTAGTGGAGGTTGGGGGTGGCTAGTGTCAATTTAAATTGAGGGAATTGTCCTGCACTGACGGCTTCCCACTTCCTTTGTGCGTAAATATTACAAAACGTCATGTTTTTAATTTGAGTTTGTTATGAACAAGACTTTGAAGAGGTTCATGGATCATGATATTGATGCATTTAGCCTGCTAGACAAGTATGTGGTTCCTCTGTTCGGTGAGACCCGTGAATGGTTCGTTGTTAATGGATTTCAAGAAGAAATGCAGCTGGATGACTGCTGGAGCAATATTCTCAGATCAGGCCCCCTTTGGCAAAGGATAATCACAGCTGCGGAGTTGAACCCAGCTGGACGACGAGCCCTGGGCCGTTGCTCAGCGAGACCGGATCCGAGCAGATTGATTATGCAGAGTCCTGACTCCTGTTCCTGTGACGACCGAGCACGCCTTGTTTACGGTAACCCCGCCCTGTCACGTCTCGCGGCACCTCCTTGTCCGGTCCTCAAGTAGGAGTGTCGCTCAGCACGCAATAGTTGACCCGGGATCAGCCTGTGGTTAGTGCTGCTTCAGACCAGGCTGCTTAGTATTTTTCTTCAAGGAAGCATCATGTGGTTGTCGCCGAAGCAGCTGCCTCTCCAAATTCAGCTCCCTTTCCTTCCTTTTATTTCCTTGTGGTTCTGTGTGGAAGTGAAACCAAGTGTTCGCGGTTGTAGCTGGAGGCACGCATCACGCGAAGTGTCCACCGCATGTTTTTGTAGTCGTAGTTGATGAAACAACAGGGTCGCCGGCGATCCGCCGCCGCCTTGTTGCAGGTTGGGACAGCTGAACGGATTCGGAACTATTGGATCACTTGCTCGATTGTTACTAAAACAACCAGCAGTCCCTATCTGTATTATACGGCGTATGACCAACAAAACCAACCCCCAAAAAAAAAAAAATGTAGAGGAGATGCTTGCCGTCATCAAATGGTTGTTAAGCCAGAGACGACGACGACGATGCTGGCGCCGCGATCTGCGGCAGGGAAGGGAGGGACGCGTCCATCATCAGCTCACTCGTGCCTCGCGCGGTGTATTTCCCGTGGGCGATCGCTAGCTGGAAGTGGAACCCGTGTGCTGTCCTTTAGCCTTAGGCTCCGCATGCATCCCCAAAGCGCACGGCCGGATGGGATGGCACCGGGGACACCAGCAATGTGGACGGGACCCCTCGGGGGTGCCGGCCGTCGACCCGTCGACGAGGCTGGCTGGTTTCGCTAGACGGCTTCGTCCTTTTGCGAGCGTGCGACTCCACGTTCCTGGTGTCTCCTATAGGCTATAGCTTGGAGCTAAGACCTCTCGGCAATCATCGTGCGCAGGAAAAGCAAACTCATCGTGCGCATGCATTCCTGCGAGTTCTCGTTGCAGCAAACAGCGATGCGTGGCTGCCCTTTGGCCTGGGGATGGATCTATCTGGCCGTGTAGGCTGTTTGATGCGAGCCAGACTGCACTGACTTTGCACAGAAACACTGCATGGCTGGTTCGAACATGAGGTGTTTGCTTTAAGATCCAATCTGAATGAAAATAGTTTGTTCACTGTAGGACCCTTTTTCATGTTCTTTGTGCAATAATAACACCTAGTCATTTTTATGTTATTTATAATATAATAAATTGCTGGTAGGCCAACTCACTTCATTCCCTCCAATCAAACACAATTTATCCGTCGGACATTGAACAAGGATCCTAGGATTTGATCTAGTTTGACGGATGAAATTGTGCCCTCCAACCGTTCTAGGCCCTGAGCGCGATGCTCGAGTTCTCATCCACGCTAGAACACGTCCAACCCTTAGAAGCCATGTTCCGGGCGTGAGGGACGTGGTGCGGGAATAATGATGCGTGGTACGACTTTTTTCAAAAACTATGGAGCGAAGAGGGTATCGAACTTTAGCTTGCACCAAATCCAAATAGAGCGGCGTGCCTAATCTAGATGGAGCGTGTTCGGAACGTGTTCGGGCGTGTTCGAGGGCGTGTTCCCAAAATAAGGAAACGTGTTCGGGAACATTCCTAAAATGGAGTACACGAGATGCTCGATGGCTCCGCTTGAGCCTATTGCCTGCTCTCTTTTTGTCGATTGGATGGATAGATCTCAACTTAGTGTTTAAGACAAGCGATGGCGGATGAGGCGGCCAACGGTTCAATGTTAAGTCTATGTTTGGGACTCTATGTTCGCCGGTTGGTAGTGATCCCGGGGCGCGTTCCATCGTGATTGGGAACGGCGTTCATTGTTTCCATCTACCTAACCTGGAACGCCGTTTCGGGGCGGGGAACGTGGGCATGTTCCGTTCCCTGGCTTCTAAGGTCCAACCAAATGCCGTTTTGAGGCGAACGTGGGACTGTGGGAGTGAACCCCAACGTGGACCATGTTACACGGGAGGCTGGTTTGGGGGCCGAGCGGCCAAACGAGGCCTACTCTTTTTATTCACCCCTTTGTGTTGGTTGGATCAAGACAAATGATTTGTATCCGTAAGATCTACACCTTGGTAGTATACTACCATGTATAGTACTCCCTCCATTTTAAATTGTTGACGTTTTTTAGCTTTTGTAGATTTGTAACTTTTTTTTTTTGCACTTAGATATAAAAACGTCTTATAATTTGGAATAGAGGGAGACTCACCTTTTCCTTTACTACTCCCTTTTCTTAGTCAAACTAACTTTAATGAAGTCTAAAAAATATATTCATCAAATCTAATAATACTTATTATCATCATAGTGATTCCTTTTTATAAACTTAGTCAACCCTGAAGTTTCTGACTTGATACTAGGCTTCTCTTTTCATACTTGATAACATCCTTAGAATTGCATTCTTTCATACCGGAAGGAGACTAGTTAGTTCTGAGGAATCCAAACATGTCCTAAATCCATGTTCACTTGAACCTATCAGTCATGGTACAATGCTTCTCTCACAACAAAATAACCTCGGCTCACTTATCAGCCACAAAAACCAGTACAGCGGCTCCAACGCAAAGGTCAAGATCCACCTTTAAGCTCTGATCTGGGCAAACATGGGGCTAGCAAATAACGCCAGTTGCTCCAACTTCCTAAACTACACGTAGTTATGCCAAGCCGAAGTACACGAGTTCAGTTCAGTTCAGACTTCGGAGTATTGGCTGCACTTGCACAGCTGGAGACACGGTGGGTACAGCACAACCGAATGGTAATAGCATTCAATCAACCAATATTGTACAAACACCAATCAAGATTATCTGTACCGGTAGTGTGATCCCAAACTTACAACACTGTAACACCTTTGCTCTGGTAAACCTACTTCGATAGCCAGTAGATGAATATGAGAAACGCACAGACAGATGCAACGAGCGAAAGAATGATAGTGTCCATGGATTTCTTCCTTCTGATGGACGACAGGACGTGGTTAATCTGTAAGGATGAGTAAAGTATACATGAGATTTATAAGTAAGAAGGCATGGAATGGTTGGTTATATCAGATGTGATACATACTGTTGGAAGCCGGCTGCTGACGTTGCTTATCTTTGTAGTGATGCCACCGAATGTTGACCGTTGAGTCATGAGAGAACCTAGTGTTGCCTGAGCTTGTGATATCACGTTATCCATCTGTTATCATTAAATGTAACTCTTTAGGCATACAAATGATAGCATTCATCATTCTGAAGTTGTAAAACATAATATTTTCATAAAAAGCATTTATTCTAGACAAAAGTAGCACGGCAGAAGGATTTTCCCTAAAACAATCAAATTGATGGCTTTGCTATCTAACAAGAATAACATAATGGAGATAAGCAAGGGCAATGAATGCAACAGTAACAACAATAAAGCCTTTTGGTAAATAAATTGGAGATTAATAAGGTCATCAAATGAGGAAACAAATAAAATTTTCTGTTATAGATGATTCTTTCCCAATACCAGCAAACAAATGAAGTACATCTTAATCAACTATCTAGTCCCCAATACCAGCAAACAAATGAAGTACATATTAATCAACTATCTAGTCCCCAATACCAACAAACAAATAGAGTACATCCTAATCGATTATTTAGCCTTTCCACATCAGGCACCAATTTTATAGGACCTCACTTTTGGCATCTTAACCATGAAATTGTCAGTTCCCTTAAAAACTACAGCTTTTGTTCATTGTTGCCTATTGTTATCATGCCCAATTGTTCCTGGGCATATGCAACATGCAGGGTACCAACTGACTCTATGAAGCAACTGGCACAAAAAATTGAGCAACAATGGTTAGTGCCAACAAGAAGCGCCTGTTGGGCTAATTTGCAAATATCTGCAAGCAGAACTGCAGAAACTCCTAGGCCTCCTAGGGTATCAAATTTATATCAGTGGGCAGGATTCCAAATAGTCCAACTATAAGTGCACCTTGGTATCCATACAACTTTATAAACATCATTAAATACATTAATAGCACGCTCATGATGAATCTACATAAAATTTAGAGACTACTACCCTCTGTCCCAGAAACAATGCAATTTTAGGTGCATTCATTGTTAAAGTATCTAAAGTTTGACCAATTATATAGGTAACAAATATTAAAGTTTATGACACCAAAATAGGTATACTGTGAAATATATCTCATGACCAATCTAACAATATTTTTGATATCGTAATCACTAATTGATACATTTGTATGTATAGTTAGTCAAATTCAAGATCCTTTAACTTCATACTATGCTAGAAGTGCATTCTTTAACTTCATACTCTGGAGAGGAAGGTGCCTAGGTTAAAACTGGACAAAACACATTGTTCCTCTCCTCTTGGACAGGGATGGTTATTTTAAGAGGTGTGGTGTCTTTTAGCAAATATACAACTTGGAACCTGCTAGAGTGTCTGCCAGCCAATTGCACTATTTGTGTCTTCTAGCCACACATCACTTTCCGGGTCCCATAGCAAATTGTGCCTTGAAGTAAGTACCCACAACACAGATATTGTTTGTAACTTCAGCTATCCTTAAAATCTTCCACAAAACATCATTTTCTCACTACCAATTGCAGAAAAATTCAGCCTCAACAAGAACAGAAAAAATATTATAAAATCTGAATCATATTCCCACCCCAACTATAGCCTCAATGGTTAAGCATATTTGACTTCCTATTGGGCGTGTAGTTTTAGATAGGAAACATTAATGGTATGGACCTGTGGTATTTTGTTGTCAGCTTCTCAAAAAAGAATTGCTCTTTCCAAGTGTTGGCAATAAGAACAGTGAAGGCAAACATGCTGAAAATAGGATTTGTGAACCGGTTAGCAGGAGCTGATGTTCAATTGTTGATACAGATTTATAACAAGAAGACTCCTTATGCTTCAACTCCATCAAAATATGTTTCATAGCCATGTATCATGAGTTAACCTATTTCATGTTTGTTAATTGTTAGTTCATGATAAAACTCATTAAGCTCCTACGTCCTGTCAGTCCTGAACTGAGCGCACCAGTACAAACTTACACTGAAGAATGTAATATTGTAATCAAACAGCTTTTTGAGCCAACAAGTGGGTCCTACTGCAAATCCTAATATGTTGTATTGACCATTCCGTTCCAATTATTCTAGGTATGTCCAGAAACAAGGCAAGGGGTCCTAAGTGTTTACTCTCGACAAGAATACAGAGAAACTTGAAGCTTTCAGCTTGTTCTCACTGAAGTACAAAACTATTGCACATGACAGATGTTTGATTGAAACTAATTACTAGTTAGGCAACCAAAAGTGATGATACAGACATATACTAAAAACTAGGCAAGAACTAAGTGCTGTTTAAATACTATGGTCAGGCGGTAGAATTCCTTGGTGCTCACAAACATATTGATATGGCAAACAAGTTCAACCATTTGTCATAGGTGTAAAAGGTAATACTGGCATGGTAGCAGGTCCATCTCTACCAATTTCAAGGAGTGGTTTGCATGGTTCTTTATTTCATGTAACGAATTCCTTTATTTGACCCTGTGCCATGAAATCATCTTCCAATAAGAAAGGGTAATGGAAGTTCTAGTCCAAATGTTTGGAATTCATATTGATGTTTTTTTACAGGAGTGACCTTCCATATTGTTCTCTCAAGAAGAAATAGGAGAAACAATTGAAGGATGCCCGAAAGGAGGATATTTGTACCTGTCCAGTACTCCTTCCAATCGCAGCTTGTTCCCTGAGAAGAGCTTGATCAGCTGAGTCCGACGGCTCTTCAACATCAAACTTTGCTCTGTCAAAATCTCTCAAGTCAAGGAGAGAAGCATGTTGCTGTTTCACCCTGAGACTTGATCGAAGCCGATAGAATTCCTATATTGGATGAAACAAATTGTGGTGTCAAATGGGAGTACAGTCATGTCATATGTGGTGCTTTCTTAACAGTACACAAGGTAGTTATGATGAATGGAACTTATAGTGGCCTAAGAGGCAACCAGGACCTGAGTAAGGTCTTGCAAAATCTCCATATGACGAGTCAGGGTATGGGAAAGAACTTCAGAACCTCCTGACGATACCCAAGTTTGCATTTGCGAATTTACTTGCTGTAACTGCTTCAGTGATCTTTCTATATCAGACTCGATATCGTTCTCCGAACCATCTGATTTCATTGAGACCAATTTACGGTATGCAATCATTTGGTCATCTAACTGAGCTTCCAACCTCCTTGCCTGAAAGGGAAGATAATAAACCATTCAAAACATGGTAAACCTTACACGACAATAACTGGGCAAGGCAGGAAAACCAGGAGTAGCCTACAGCATCATGAAACTATAAAGAATAAAGATAGCTAATACAGCATGCCATGTTTCGGAACATTGGCAGTCTTAAACCATAGGTAGATGGATTGAAATCCTCTACAATCATATTACCAGTAAACATACACGGCTTTGTTATGAAAACAGAGCAAGTCAATGAAAGGTTCATTTAGAGCTGCAGGAAACGAAATCTAGACACCATAGCATTCAATCGGTGCATCATTCTACTTCTACAGGTTGCCCCTCCACTGGGAGAAATGCTAAATGACGTTACAAGCGAACAACTAGACTAACGGATCGTCGAAACGAAGATACTAAATCCAATTCAAGTTTTCACGGCAGACCATTCACTTCAGACACGAGCAGCCTCCTCCAAAATTGTTCCTCCTCACTTCTGCGCGCCTGTATCCCCACTCCATCGCAGATTCGACAGGAGCACAGATCCCGAGTAGAGACTAGGGAGGCACCCACGGAGCTAGCGCAGCGACAAGAGCGGGACCGAGAGGATCCACGGAACTGCAGATGCAAAGAAAAACAAGCGCCTGGGATCCGAGGGCCGGGTGGGTCACCTGCTTGCGAAGGGCGTCCCAGGAAGACGCCTCCATGGCCCCGCTCCCTCCTCCTCGTCTTTGCCGCCGTCCTAGCCGGTTCGTCGCGTCGGGAGGACAGAGATCGCGTCGGCCCGCGGCCGCGGCCGCGGCGTCTCCTCTAGATCTCGCGCGGGCGAGCGGGCGGCGAGGAGCGAGCGAATCGGTGGGAGGGAAGAGGACGGGCGGGGCGGAAGGGGTGGTTGGAGGTGGCCGAGCCTGATGCGCCCGCCGATGTGTTTGGCGAGGGAGATGCGTCAGGTCGGGTGGTGGCCTGTGGCGTGGTCAACTCACCGACCCGGGTGCGCCCGACCGTGCTCCTCCGCAGGCGCGGTGAGGCAATGCTGCTACCAGCAATCACGCGCCCACCAGTCAGGGCCGACCCAGAAATGGGCTACGCCCGGACTGAACCCCTGCCAAATCCTCAACCAAGTGAATATCTTGTCAAAAACCAAGGGCGCGTTTGATGTGGGTGCATTTTGGGTGGCCTGAGCCTCCGAGGTGCACCTCCTCGCGTTTGATTTGTTTACACTGTTGCTCAGCCTGTCTCCCCACGATGTAAAAAAATACGCTCTCTCTCTCGCATCCCAAAAAAAAACGCTCTCGAGGTCCGTTATTTGGGGAGCCAGGCGCGTTGCGTGCTCGCGCGAGTCAAGGGAAAGGATAGCGCTACCTCCCTCTCACCCACCGCCGCCGCCCGGCTCGCCACCTCACCTCCTCCCGCCTCGTCCTGCGTCCTAGCCCATGCCGGAAGAACACCCTTGTCCTATCTTGGCGTGACACGCCCCTTCCCCCATAGCCGGCCTCGGCCAATGACGACCCCGCACCGGCCGCACAAGGTCCCAGCCAATTGCGCGCGTGGCGAGTAGGAGCGTGGGCATGGTGGCGCCGTCGTACCGCCCGTGAATAAGAGCCGAAGACGGCGCGATCTGGTCGCCCGTACGCCACCCGCCGCGATGACCGGAGGCATCTCGGTCTTTGCAAACGTGGTGCCCGGCGACCGTCGGAGATGGCAGACGGAGTCCGATGTAGAAGGAGTGGAGCGAGCTCTGCCGCGTCATCACCAATGGCATGCTGGCTGCTCTCCTCTTCCTGTGTTGTTGCTTGCATTGCATTGCATTGCTTGCTTGTGTGGTTCGATTGCTTGCTTTGCTTTCTTGCTTGTGTGCTTGGAGTGGAAGCGTCGTACAGCGACTCTAGGAGAGGGCACTGTCGACGGCGAAGATGCTCACCACCACCATGGCCGCCCGCTAGGAAGTGTTCGATAGAATGCCCGAAGGAAAGCGGGAGGGTAACTTCATCTCAATTTGCAAATGCAAGGTCATCATATCAATCTCTACAACAAATCAAACACA